>CABHPP010145359.1:0-13341 GCA_902168425.1 Peromyscus attwateri
TCACGAGCATTCATTCATCTCTCTCTCTTCCCGACTATGCACATGTGCTTTCCCCCTGTGATGAAACACCTGAGCCGATGGAACCTTCTTCCATAAGTCACACTTGTCAGGCATTTTCTCATAGCAACTGGAAAGATAATCGTCTTTCTCTGCAAAGCTGTGTCTCTGCCCGTGATACTTGGTGCATCAAAGATGTCAGTTCTAGAAGTCGAAATAGAATTCTAGAAGTAGATGAAAGCAAGAAGTGTATGATGGGCTCTTGCACATATAATATGTTCACTGAAGATGAAACAGTGAATGCACAAGAATCTGTGTTACCAGCATCAAAACGCGCTCAGCTTACAAAGTTATCACTGGCTCTTTAGTGCGTCACAGGCTCTCACATAGTCTAGCAAGATCAGAATGGACTGGAAAATTTGCAGACTCTAGTCAAGGCTTATTTAAAAAACAAAACAAAACAGAACAAAACAAAAAAAAAACCTAACAAGCAGCCCAGAGGCTCTGGTAGCTCATATCACACTTTTGCACAAATTACAAAAACTCACACCTTCCTCAGGAGACTCTCCTGCCCCTGCCTGAGGTCACAATAAGGGTCAAATCTATAGTGAGTGTGGAGGGACTGGAGGCCATCCGAACCCTGTGTGTCCATGTGGCCTTCTAAGGTATCTGCCACTGCAGGGGGAGAGGACCCCACATACAAGAGGTTGCTTCTGCAGGCCGGATCTGAGTCTGGACTTCCACACCTGCACTGCAGGGCAGATTCAGCCTGCCTCTGTCCGCCGCCACCCACTGCTCAAACAGCCAGGCTGTTCAGTTAGAAAACCCCTAAGCTTCCCAAGTGCCTGGCAATTATGCTGCCGGTAGGTGTCTGCTTTCACAGGTGTCCCGGCCTGTATTTCCTGTTCTCTCGCTTGCTCCATTTACACAGCCCAGCAGCACCTCCGATGTGTCAGAGGGAACAATCTCCTCCTCTCTGCCCCACTTCTCCGTCTCTCTGGGGATGCTTATCATTTGGGGGTTGTCAACAATCATGCCTTCCCTTCACACCCCACCGCCCAGCTGTTGCCAAATTCTGATTAACCCTCCAGCACCCCCACCCCCACCCCCGCTCCCACCCTGCCCTGCTCTCTCTACCTCCCCTGAATCCATTAACCTCAATCAGGACGTTAATGGAAAATTACCCCTGTTTCTGATACCTGTCAGGTTCGCTATCCCTACCTCGGACTGAATGGACACGTTTGATGCATACACAATCTCCTGCCTTGTCCTGCGCTCCCACTTCCCCTTCATTAGGTCTCAGACGGACCAACAGCCCTGAGTGGAGAGGCATCCAGAGGCCAGACACAAAAGTGGCCTCACTGTCTTTGCCAAATAGACTCGCTGAGCATGAGCACAAGGGGAGTTGGGGCAAAGGATGATGCCGCTGGATTGGTCGGGGGGAGACCAGCAAACATGGCTGACCCCATTGCTAACAAGGCAGGGTCCTCAGGTCTGCCACTGAGATATTTGCCACTCACAGCAGCGGTCCAACCCAGTGACTTTGCTTTTGAGCGTCTAGTGCAGTGGTTCTCAACCTGTGGGTCGCGACCTCTTGGGGGTCGAATGACCCTTTCACAGGAGTCACCTAAGACCATCGGAAAACACAGACTTTACATTACGATTTATAACAGTAGCAAAATTACAGTTATGAAGTAGCAATGGAAATAACTTTTTGGTTGGGATCATCACAACATGAGGAGCTGTATTAAAGGGCCACAGCATTAGGAAGGTTGAGAACCCCTGCTCTAGCGGAAATGATTCTTCAAACTAATCTGCAGCTCTGAGGAGGACAGAAGTCCCCACAAGGGCTCACTGTCTCCACTGTACGACTCAGAAGATGTCACTGTGAAGCTGCCAAGCACACAGCAAGTGCCTGGGGAGCGCGCGGCGGGGGTGGGGAGTGGGTGGTGGGTGGTGGGGTGGGGTGGGGTGGGGTGGGGTGGGGGTGGGGAGTGGGAAATGTGCTATTCTTCCCAGTCCTTTCTCATCCATCTTTAGAAATTCCCCTTAGAAAGCCTAGAGAATGGGGGCGGAGAATGGTGGCTCAGTGGTTAAGAGCACTGGCTGCTCTTCTATTGGACCCAGGTTTGATTCCCAGCACCCACATACGGCAGCTCACAACTGTCTGTAACTCCAGTTCCAGGGGACCTGACACCCTCACACAGGCAAAACACTAATGCGCGTGCACACACACACACACACACACACACACACACACACAAGATGAATTCTTGAAAAAAATGCCTAGAGAGTAGATGAGGTAGATGAGACACCAGAGTCAGCATGTCTGAGGCCTCAGCATGTCCTGAGCACTTGCTTCTCTATTAGCAATCCTCTCTCCTCCATGTCCACTAAGAAGAAATCTGGGTACCAGTGAGATGGCTCAGTGGGTAAAGGCGCTTGCCACCAAGCCTGACAGTGTGAGTTCGATCCCTGGGACCCACATGGTGGAAGAAGAGAACCAACTCCTGCAGCTGTCCTCTGACTTCCACACACATGCATACCCCTACACACATATGCATCCGTTCCCTGCGATAAACCGCAACCGTGTTACAGCCTCTGGTAAATTCTGAAGCATCATCAAACTGGAAGTGGTTCCGGGACTCTCTTAAAATTGCAGATGGTGCTTAGCCTGGCGCCCCTCCCCTCACAAGTGCCCCTCGTGTAATCCCAGAACTCAGGAGGCAGAGGCAGGCCGACTCCGTGAGTCTGAAGCCAGCCTGGTCTACACAGCGAACTTCAGGTCAGTCCTAGCTACACGATGAGCTCTGTCTCAAAAAGAAAAACTACGGTTGCTGTCCGAAGTGACGACAGGATCTAGGTAGCGCACAGGGATGCTGTTTACAGCAAATTTGCCAGATTCTGAAGATGAAGTGATGTGATCCTGCTCAAGTGACAACCTCTCAGCCCAGCATGGTGGCACACACCTTTAATCCCAGCACTCGGGAGGCAGAGTCAAGCAGATCTCTGTGAGTTCAAGACCAGCCTAGTCTACAAAGTGAGTTCCAGGACAGCCAGGGCTACACAGAGAAACCCTGTCTCAAAAACAAACAAACAAACACATCTTCTCACCAAAGAGTGACCTGCTCTGACCACGGCAGAAGGCCAGCCAGCAGGTGCCGAGAACAGTGGTGTCCAGGGGATGTCGTCCTGGGCATTGTCCCCAGAGAGTCCCCACAGCTACTGCCCAAGGGGTCTCTCCCACTTTGGTGTGTGCAGATTTCCCCTACAATGTCACTTTAGACCAGCACCAGCATGTGATACATTCACTGCAAATGTTGGCTTAATAAATGAGTCTCCCAAACATAAAGAAGATAAAAATGGACATCTTTTCCAGCAAAATTTTATTGCCAGCTTATTTTTTCCAAGTTATTTTTTATTGTGATATAAGTCACACACCATAAAATCCATTCCTAATTCAGATTTTTTTTTAGTGCCTTTAAATCACCACTATGCAATTCTGTGGCTTACTTTAATTCCTGTTCCTCTTTCCCCTCCATCACGGGGCAGAGGGTAGTGGGGAGGAGGGAAGAGGTAGAAAGTAGGCTACAGAGGTAGATTCACAGTACTTAGGAAAGTGAAGTCCGACGCAGCAGGGGAAGGAGGAAGAAGGCTGGATGGAGTTAGGGAAGCCAGTGTCCCCCCCTCTCACCACTGTGCAGACAGTAAGAGCACAGTTACCAGGGAAGTAGGCATGGGGCATGTGGGCGCCATCAAAGTGGCAGCAATGAAAACATCCATGTGGTGACAGATCAGTAGAGTGATGGCGATGGCTACAGGCATTTGTTGGCCTTCGATCAAGCCAAGCACACTACATGCATTATCTCTTCCAACCCTTAAACCCCCTGGCGTGGGTCCTACTAGACACCCCATTTTAGAGATGAGGAAGCTGAAGGACAGAGAGGTGGAAAAGAGTCCCGGTGACACCTTGGACAATAAGGAAATGGGCAGAGGGACTGAGGAGGGAAAGGTGACTTTTGAGCACATTGGGTTTAAGTTACCCTATTGCTCGGAGCCGAGCTTCTTGCCTGCCACACAAGAGGGATCTTTCCTCCATTTGCCTGGGGACAAGACACAAAATCCCAGGTTTTCTTAAGTCAGGAGAGGAACCTTGCCTGCTCCCCCGCATCCACCATGCCTGGCCCTCGGTGACAAAGGAAATTAGATTCATCCAATAACTTTGTTTTTCATAAAGTAATGGGAGTGATTACCCAGTGCCCTGTGGTCTTGTAGGTGTTTGCAAATTGATTTTTTTGTTATTATTTGTTCCAGTGATTTTCCAAGTATTCAGTGTTTTTCCGAGTCAGATTTCCAATGCAAGGGAGCTCATTTTGACCCCCACCTTCCCTTTCCGGTGCTAGTACGGAGTGTTAATGCTGCAGTTATTAAGGATGCCCACGTGAGGCACCAGTCAAACTCTGAGGGAGCACACATATGACAATTTGAAGTCTACTTATTGAGGGACATAAAACAAAATCCTCAGAGTGTGTGACTATGTGCAAAAGCAAATGTATTGAGAAATATGTTAGTTCAAATGCTCCAAATCAATTTGGTTCATCAATTTAAAAACAAACAAACAAAAAAAAAAACTTGATTGAGGAGCTCAGAGTCTCCAGAATGAAGTCATTGTTTTGCCCAATGGACACAGTGTCAGCTGCCCTATCAATTCTTATCTGTATCCTCATAGATTAGCTCAGCTCTCAGACCTTATCAGAGAAGCTTCTCTGTGTCATGGACAGTGGTTAATGCAGAGACTCCCAACTGGTCAAAGTACAGAAGGTGTCTGTGGAGCGTACCACCACAGAAGGGGCATCTACCTACGCCACAGCCCCTCCCCACAAGGCTCAGGGAACATCCAAGAAGAGGAAACAAAAAGACCATGAGAACCAGGGAGCTGGGAGAACCAGAGAGGAACAGTGTCTTCTGGACATGACAGGACCACACACTCATGAACTTTCAGAACCTGTGGTTGCCTGCACAAGACCTGTACGAGATCAAGCCAATCAACATTCTGGCATGGAACATGAGTCCTCACGCCTAGCTGAGGAGCTACTGACAATGGTTTCTGGGGAGGGGAGAGGCTGCTTTCTTTAAGCATGTGGTCCCCGGTAGGCTGGACATGCTCCAGTAGATGTCCCCATACCAGTTAACCATATGGAAACCACAAATTGGACTCTGTAAGCAATAATAATAATAATAATAATAATAATAATAATAATAATAAAGAGGACTCAAAGTAGAGAAGGGGTGAAGGATGGAAGTGGATCTGGGAAGAGTTTAGGGTAGGAGCAGAGTGCAAATATGATCAAAATATAATGAAAGCATGTATAAAATTCTCAAAGAATTAATAAAACATTGTTTTGAAAAATAAAATTTAAATATCCAAAAAAGTAACATTATCGTGTTCATGTAGTTATAGTGTAAACATGGACTGAAAGAAAAATTCAAATGACTTTAAAATCCATCTTCTGCTGTATCCAACCATGTGGAAATTCAAATTTGGTGAATAGAGTCTGCCATGTTTTGAGAATGTTCTTTTGGGCTCATATAAAATCCAATACCCACTGTTAAGAGTTAACTTAAAACAACCACCTTGATTAGAGGTGGGACCTGTGGGTGGCAATTACAGTTACAGAACATCATCAAAGTCAAGTCCCCTGAACAGCACCGGTCTCATCTGATCTTGGAAATCAAGCAGATCTGGGCCTGGTTAATCCCTGGATGGGCGAGGCATAGTGTAGAGGGAAGTTTCTCTGGTCCCACCCGGCCCCGTGTTTGTCCTGCCCGGTCCCGAGGTCCTGCAGCCGCTTATAAAATAATTACTCAGAGGCTTAATATTAATTGCAATATATGGCCCATGGCTCAGGCTTCTTACTAGCTAGCTCTTTCATCTTAAATTAACCCATTTCTATTCACCATGTGTTCCGTGGCTTTACCTGCATGCCATTACATGTTGCTCCTTGGATAGTGGTCTGGCGTCTCCCCTTACTCTCCTTTCTCCTTTCACTTGGATTTTCCACCTGCCCTGCCATAAGCCAATGCAGCTTTATTTATTAGCCAATGGGAACAACACATATTCACAGCATACAGCACACAGAAAGACATCCCACAATAGCCCACTATTGAAGATGGGTATTTTGCATATAGAGGGAGAGGGGGGCAAAGAGGGGCACATATCTCTTGGTGTGGGATAATCCTCATCTCTTGAACTCAGCCAGCAAGAAGGCCAACTTAAGGAAGTCACTCCACCTCGAACTTCCAAGCCCCCAGATTGTGAACTGCATAAACCACATTCTTACTAATGAAGAACAGGGTACGACATACTCTAAAGTCTAGTGCTAGCCCGCTATGGTAGCACACACCTTTAACCCCAGCACTCAGGAGGCAGAGGCAGGAAGATCTGAGTTCAAGGCCAGCCTGGTCTAGAGTTCCAGGACAGCTAGGGCTACACAGAGAAACCCTGTCTCAAAAAACGAGAGAGAGAGAGAGAGAGAGAGAGAGAGAGAGAGAGAGAGAGAGAGAGAGAGACAGAGAGAGAGAGAGAGAGAGAGAGACAGAGACAGAGACAGAGACACAGAGACACAAAACTAAAGGGTAGTACTAGAGAATCAGAGGAATGATTCTCATGAGTCAAACGTAGGGCTTGGTTGAAGAATGCAAAAGGAATTTATTTCTAGCTCAGAAAGTCAATGAACTCAAAGACTGGTTTGAGGATGGCTAATGAAAATTATGGCAGAGCTGCTGCAAAAGCACAGACCCATAAAGATGCCACCTAGAACTTAGGTAGCCCTCTCCCTGCAGAGCGAAGCCCCTCTGTTCTGTCTATTAAGTACTGTGGGAAATGTCGCCTGTGCTCCAAATCCCTTAAACATTACAAGAATCTAGAGGGTTTTTCTTTCCCCCTAAATCCATGGGGCCAAAACTGTGTTTTATGGTGAATAGGATGAGCAGATCTAACAGTTTTGTAGGGACAGGCTCACCCACCTTCTGAAAGCAAGTTTTAAAACAAAGAACGTACTTCCCGACCGGAAGTCCTTGCCATCAGCTACTTTGTTACCTTCTCCCTTTGTGCCCAGGAGCACCGAGGCGCTGTATAGGCAGGATTCTCGGGAGGAGCAGAGCTAATAGTGTGTCTGTCCGTCGGTCTGTGTGTATGTGTGTGTGTTTATGTCTGTGTGTGTGTGTCTGTCTGTCTGTCTGTGTGTGTGTTTATGTCTCAATGTGTGTGTGTCTGTCTGTCTGTGTGTATGTCTGTATGTGTGTGTGTCTGTCTGTCTGTGTTTATGTCTGTATGTGTGTGTGTGTCTGTCTGTGTGTATGTCTGCATGTGTGTGTGTGTCTGTCTGTGTGTATGTGTGTGTGTTTATGTCCGTATGTGTGTCTGTCTGTCTGACTGTGTGTATGTGTGTGTGTTTATGTCTCAATGTGTGTGTGTGTGTGTCTGTCTGTCTGACTGTGTGTATATGTGTGTGTCTGTATGTAATAAAAGGAGACTTATAAAGTAGCTTAACCCATTAGAGGCTGGGTAGTTTGACAATGGCCATATGCACAATGGAGAGACAGAGACCCTGATAGCGGCTCACATCATGAAGTTGGATGCCTCACAGTCCCAGTCCAGCACTGGAGACCTGCAGCTCCCTGGAAAGTTGCAGTATTGAGTCTACGTTGGAAAGCCAAAGAGGTTAGTGTCGGATGTCAGAGGGTGAAGAAGAGCAGGAAAATAGGTGCACACTGCCTCCTTCCTCAGACCTCTCTATCTGGGCCACATTGAAAGATGCCTCACACGTTGAGGGTCTCACTCCCCCAGTTAATCCTTTCTGGAAGTGTCCTCACAGACATGCCCAGAGGTATGTCTTCCACGTGATTTTAAATCTTCTCACGTTGACAATCAAGCCCCACCCTTTGTCAGCTTGACACCCAACCACATCTTAAGTGATGTTTAATTTCTAAATAAAGACAATAACAAAGACCGTAGTTCCGCCTAGCATGATAGGTATATCCACCTCATGTACATAGTAAATGCACACGCTTTTCCCCAGAATATGTAGCAAAATACTTTGGGGAATACTTACTTTTAAATATCCTGTATTAGTTACTTTTCTGTTGCTATGATAAAATATTACGACCAAGAGCAACTTTAGGAAGACTTTATTTTGCTTTAAGTTTCCAGATGGCTCGAGTCTGTAATGGCAGGGACAGGGCAGCAGGAGCAGGGAGCTGACCAGTCATACTTCTGTCCACATACAGGAATCAGAAAGCAAATAGGAAGTGGAGTGAGGCTATAAACCCTCAAAGCCCACCCCCAATGACGTACTTCCTCCAGCAAGGCTGCACCTCTTAAAGGTTCAGAACCTCCTCAAGCAGCACCACCCATAGGGGACCATGTGTTTAACATGAGCCTATAGGGGACATTTTTATTCAAACCCAAAATCTATTAATTTAAATATTATAATATAGAATTAACAACACTTAAGTATTTGTATTAACTCCCTTAATATTATATTATATTACATATGAAAAAAGAGAAAACTTGACTATCTGCTTAATAGTCATATAATATATGGATATATTATTAATACAGCATATAATGATATATATTATATATGTAATAATAGCTTAATAGTGTGTATATATACATATTCCATATTCACTCCACCCTGCCAAACATTTCAGCAAGTCTTGGTTGGAGTTGCAACACACATCCTCATTCTAGAAGGATCTGGACCATTGATCATCTTCCCTAGATTGGATCATTGTAGTTTCCCATCCACCTTAATTATAAGACATGATTACACCAAGAGATGCCTGTCATGGTTGAATAAGAATGCCCCCCACATAGGCTCATATATTTGAATGCTTAGTTGCCAGGGAGTGGAATTTTTGAAAGGATTAGAAGAACTAGGGGGAGTGGCCTTGTTGGACAAACTGTATCATTGGGGGGTAAGCTTTGATGTTTCAAAAGCCCAAGCTAGGCCCAGTTCTCTCTCTCTCTCTCTCTCTCTCTCTCTCTCTCTCTCTCTCTCTGTCTCTCTCTCTGTCTCTCTCTCTCTGTCTCTCTCTCTGTCTCTCTCTCTCTGTCTCTCTCTCTCTCTCTGTCTCTGTCTCTCTCTGTCTGTCTCTCTCTTTCTCTCTGTGTCTCTCTCTCTGTGTCTCTCTCTCTGTGTCTCTCTCTCTCTGTCTCTCTCTCTCTGTCTCTCTCTCTCTCTCCCTCTCTGCCTGCAGATCAGGATGTAGCCCTCCACTAGTCTCCAGTGCTCCTGCCATGATGATAATTGGCTAAACGTAAACTGTAAGTCAACCCCCAATTGAATGCTTTCCTTTGTAAGAGTTGCCTTGGTCATGTTGTCTCTTCATGGCAATGGAGCAGGGACTAAGACAGCTCCCTAGAAAGGATTTTCTGCATGCTTCTGGCCTCCACTGTGGAGAAGCTGCCCGGTTTTCCCATCTGGATCACCTATCCCTCCCAACACCATAACCCACTTCTTAGCCTGTTGACTTTGGGCATCGTCAGCCCAAAGTGGCCAGAGGAAGGCTTAGCTTCCAGTTTACTGGAATGTTTGTTGTGCCTCCTGGAAGAATACTCTCAGTGGAATATTCCTTTACACTATGTAAATATATGCCGCTGTGGTTGGTTTAATAAAGCAGCTGATTGGGCAATAGCTGGATAAGGTTAGGCAGGAGGACCAGACTAAGGACACTAGGAAGAAGAAGGGTGGAGTCAGGGGAGTCACCAGCAAGACACAGAGAGGAAACAGGAGATGTAAGATAAAGAGAGGTAACACCACGTGGCAGAACATAGATTAATATAAATGGGTTAATTTAAGTTGTTAGAGCTAGTTAGTAATAAGCCTGAGCTATCAGCTGAGTATTTATAATTAATATTAAGTCTCTGTCAGTTACTTGGGAAGTGGCTGGTGGGACAGAGCTGATCAGTGGTCTAGACAGAAAACTCTGCCTACAACTCTCCTCTCTACAATCAAGATTTCTAGGCCAGCAGAACACAAGGCCAAACTTTCCTAATGAAACCATTCCCATTTCTACTTCTTGATTTTGGACCCTTGGTTCTGGCTATTGGAGAAACAATACCATACACTGTATACTGATTCAGGGCATGCACCGCCTTCTAAAGATCCTTGTCCCAGCTCTACCAGCTATTGCCACCTAGTTGGTATTGTAACTATCTTCAAAGGCCATTCTACCATTCTAACAAGCCAGCTGCTCCAGGATAGTGGGGAGCACAGTCAGACCCGCAAATTCTGTGACCATGAGCCCATCACCTCATCTCTTTGGCGTCAAAGTGAGTTCCTAGACCAGAAACAAGGGTTTGTGGAATTCCTTGATGGTGGGTAAGGCATCATGCATGTCCATAGTGTTGTGTGCAGGTGATACATCTACAACCAGAATAAGTATCTATTCCATGAAGGACAAAGTGCTGCCCTTCCCATGATGAAAGGGATCTAATATAATCAGCCTGCCACAGTGTTCCTCTCTGCTGCTGGCAAGTTTGGCGCTCAGCAGCAGCCACAGCCAGGTCAACCTTGGCAAGTGGAAGGTCATGTTGCTGAGCCCATCTATATATAGCCTCCAGCCCTGAGACTTTGTCATGAGCCCGTTGCCCAGTGACAGGAATGGCTGGAGAAATCACTGACTACTATGCACGGAATGAACTGTCCTGTCTATTTGATTGTCCTCCTCTGCTGAGGTCACCATCTGATGGGCATTTACATGTGATGCCACAAATACCTTCACATCCTTAGTCCATTTGGAGAGGTCCAGTCACATATCTCTTCCCAGAATATCTTTCTCACCAATCTTCCAGCTCTGCTCCTCCCAAGCCCCTGACCATCCGATCAACCCATTGGCTACAGCCCATGAACTAATATATAATAAGCCACATTGCCCTCCAAGTAAAATGTTTGACATTGTACACTGCCTGGAGTTCTGTCTAGTGCAAAGATTTCCCCTTACCACCGTCCTTCAGGGATGTCCCAGGACGGGGCTATGATAGTGCCAATATCTTTTCCCCACATGCTATCTGTATAGCTAGTGTGCAGCACCATCTGTAAACTAGGCCACAGACTCCTCTTTCTCAGTCACTGAGCTTAGGACCCATCCCGCGAAGCCATCGAACATGCTTGGGGATAAAAGACACCATATCGGGAGTATGGATTGTAGGCTTTTGGGCCGCTTCTTCATGTAACTCACCCATGCCTTCAGGAACTGCTCAAGCCCAATCCCATATGTACCACTTTGATTTACTGCGGTACACATCCAGTGTTATGGCTTGGTGGATCAAATCATTCCCGGTTCATGATGGGCAGCTCAGGTTGCATGGTAAGTTGGTGGCCTGTTGTCAAGTGTTGCGTTCCCACCAAGGTCTTGCAGCAGGCCAGAAACTGTCTCTCAAAGGGAGACTATCTGTTTGCAGATGGCAGCAGGGCCTGGCTCCAAAGGCATCCATTGTGACTCACCTGGGAGGGCTTGCCAAAGCTGCAAACAGCCTCTGACGAGTGACAAAGCAGCTGTCACTTGTCGCAGAACCTTCGCCCCTCTTCTGGGTCCCAGTCAAAACGAACAGCTTTTGAAGTAGAAGGGGCCGTGTGCAATGACGTATTCCTCTCTTTAAAAGGAATATAATTGCATGCCCCCCACCACAGGACTCACTGACATTCTGTATTACACTTACTTATTTTTGTGTGCGTGCGAGCATGCACATGCCATGGCACTCATGTGGGGGGTCAGAACATGATTTTAGGAGTGGTTTGGGGGCTAGAACCCCGGTCATCATATCAGGCTTAACAGCAAGCTCCTCTATCTGCTGAGGCAGCTCCCACTGGCCTGACCCCCAGAAAGTTGACTGAGGTAGGGAGGCCCTTGAATTTTGGTTGGATTTACATCTCACCCCCTGACAGGAAAATTCTGTAGTCCAGAGGGGCACTTCCTCCCACTCACACAGCACAATTAGTATAATGTCATTCTTGTAATAGACTGGTGTCATATAATGACTGTTGTCAGGCATGCTTATTTATCCAAAACTCTGTGAAACATTTAAAAGTCCATTTATTGGGGCTCAGGTTAAGTGCTCGCCTTCCTAGCAACAAGGGCCTGAGTTCAGTCCCCAGAACCCACGAAAGCCAGGCCGACCAAGCCTGAAGAACTACACCCAAGATTTCCCTCCACAGCACACACACTAAGTTCCTTTATTAAACACTCGACTATGAATGTGCCACCAAATCTCCCTGACAGAAATAACGCTATCTAATAATAACATAAAGTGTGCTAAATTATCCTCGTTCACATTGGGTGCTCAATAAATATCACCTGCTATTGTTAGGATCTGCGTTTTCTGATCAGATCTGCCCTAACTAGTTTAATAAATAATGAACTGGCTAATCGATCGTTTTCTCCTCTAAAATCCCGTTGGTGGTTTTGTTCTGTTGTGTTTTGAGACAAGGTCTCACTACGCAGCCCAGTCTGACTGAGAAATGGTTCAGTCCTCTTAGCCTCCCAGATTGTGGGGTGGCAGGCCTGAGCCACCGCAGCGGCAGGAATTTTAATAAGCATACATTCGGCCTTTGGTCCTCATGAAGGATGACGTTTGTTCCCCTTAGAATCTGAAAGAACTTGGGATGGAATGGGTTTCACAGCCACGGGGAGGCCAAGTCGTTTCCATGGACGTTTTTCAGTGTTGTTGGTAGTTTGGGAACAAACTGCGAGTTTCAAAGAATTCAACCCCCGTGGAGGCGAATGGAGCCTCAAACCCTTGTGGGTTTTCCCACGTCAGGACAGGTAAAGGGGTGGAGGGTTGGGGCGGAGGGGTGTGAGACACCTGAGAGCTGGCCACACCGGAATACTGCGATTTCTGATTCTAGTCAAACGTGAATGCTGGAAGGTTTCACTCACGCACTCATGCATTCATGCATTCATTCATTCATTCAGTTTTAAACAGAGTGTGTCAAATAGATTAGGGAAGAAGGTGTGCTTTTACTGTTGCTGGCATTGCCTCGCCGCTGAATATTTCTGAAAATCTGTTTTTCTTCCCTCTCTCCTCTCTGAACATTAGCGAAATGGGACGTGTGATCGCAAGTCCGGGAGTCCTTCTCTGCTAGGGAAGGATTAAGCACATGCCTGTCCTCAGGCGACCGCACTCTCTAACCCTGTTCCCGATCGTTCTTTGGTTTTTCTGCTGCCGCGACCGCTCAGAAAGGGATCTGTAAATTCAGTTCGTTTAAAAACTCTCCTCTTGGGGCAGGCCAGTGTAAACCTAGTGTCTTCATTCTAAAAGATTTTGGTGTTCCCACA
>CABHPP010145359.1:20691-44045 GCA_902168425.1 Peromyscus attwateri
CTCTCTCTCTCTCTCTCTCTCCCCCTCTCTCTCCCCCTCTCTCTCTCCCCTCCTTCCCATGCAGGCAGTCCTAGCTGCTCTGTGTTCGTGAGAGCAACCTCCATGTCATACCCAGAAGTCAGCACCCACTGCCCTCCTTTACTTCCCACAGTCCCACCTCCTTCCCCAAAGTTCCCTGCGCCTCAGAGTAGGTCACAAGACACCCTGTGGGGGCAAGGCACTCAGCACTCACTGATTTTCAGCACTTTAACCAGTCATGGGTCCTCACTTTGATCTGCCCACTCAGGCTTCTCTGACCAAGGCTGAGAGAGCTGCGTTAGTCTTTGGGCACAAACATAAATATTTCAAAGGAAGATTAACATGTCCAGTTGGCTTGCTAATTTTCCAAGGGAATGCACAGAGCTGGTCTGATGTTCAACTTGAAGAAAGATTTGCTCATAACTTCCTCCTAGACTTTAAGTCCCATCTTCCCAAAGACAGAAACCCCTCACCACAATCACACCTTCCTCACCTCATCGCTTTTGGGCAGCACCTACTTTTATGAACAAGGTTTTTTTTTTTTTTCAAGAATGAAGGGCATTAAGACGAAAATCTGAACCAAAATATCTGAGGATGAGCTTGAGAAATCACTGGAATTAAAACATCTCCGTCAAACCAGCTGTTGGTGCATTCATGTCTGCTGCAATGTGAAATATCCACTAGTTTTATACTCATTCCCAAGAGCACACTGCCCACAGATTCCAACGGCTGTTCAGAACTCTGCACTCCTGCTTGGATGAGAACAGGAATTATCAATGGGTTAGGCAGTTGAGGGGCAGGGACCTGGAAATCAGTAGGACCAGGAATGTCCTTGGTTCTCTGGTTTCCTGTCTCAAAGATGATCACCCTTACCCGGAAGCTATGCTTGAGGGTGTGACTAAAGCGTCAGTCACACCTTACCTCACCACGTCTAAACCTCCTAGTGACCAGCTTTAGAATTGGATCCCTGGATTTCCATGGTAAAAGTGGGCTACCTCTAGTTCCCAATTTCAGTGCACCTCCTGTGACTGTAGGGTTACCTCTTCAGAGAGAGGAATGTGACAGTAGCCTTGGCTCTGTGCAGGTGCATTAGGGAAAGCTATTTCTCTAGCCTGGGTACATGCCTAACATTCCAAGCTCCCCTGATCCTAAGTGTTAATCCAGTTAAGTAGGTCAACCACCAGCCTAGGAGACCACACCTCAGCAAGAGCGCTTCACCTTTAGCCGCCATAAAGACATGGGGATGGGGGGAGGGGGGTGTAATTATCTCTTTAATGAGATCATGTAGTTTTCTTTCCCAAAACTCAACCCTGGTACAGTTAGCTGTGGAGACTGACTCAGGAATTTGTAACTCTCCCTTTTTATTTCTTTTGGATGTTGACCAGCATCTAAGTACTCTGGGCTTTTTTACTTTTTTACCTTTTTCTTCTGAAGTTGTCTCCTTCACACCCCTTTCCTGCCATGTGGCTGCTTATAAATGATACAGTTTTCTCGCTTCAGTCTCCTTTGGGCAGCTGCTGAGATTTACAGCTTGTCTGTCTGTCATCAACTTCTGATCCTGCTGCCTCAATCCCCCAGCGCTGGTTTATGTGGTGCTGGGGCTGGAACCCATGGCTTTGCGCATGCTGCTAGGCAAACTCTACCAAATGAGCGAATTCCCTAGGCCAGTGGCTAACAATTCTTTATGTAACGTCCATGCTCTTAATGTTGCGAGGTTATCCCACCAGAGGCCACCACACAGACACTCTTAGAGCCAGGGGTAATGATGCACACCTTTAATCCCAGCATGCGGCAGAGGTGGGCAGATCTCTTTAAATTCAAGGCCATCCAGGACTACACAGAGAGTTCCAGGTCAGCTAGAACTACACAGTGAGACCCTGTCTTAAAAAAACAAACAAACAAACAAACAAACAAAGCCAAAAGAAAAGTCTTTATTTCTGGCCAGCAGCTGTATGGGAAACTTGCCTAAATCAAGCAGCACCAAGCCTTACAGCTGTCGAGAGATAGTTGTTCGCACTGACATTCTGAGACTGCCAATAAAGTTTATCTTGAGTCAGAGGGTGGAAT
The DNA here is from genome assembly GCA_902168425.1 of Peromyscus attwateri. NCBI lineage: Eukaryota > Metazoa > Chordata > Mammalia > Rodentia > Cricetidae > Peromyscus > Peromyscus attwateri. The sequence goes on from CABHPP010145359.1 coordinate 22,777, forward strand.
CAATGATTGACTGACTGGAATTACCGTAGAGGTTTTGGAGGACTGAGATAAGAGGGCACAGGAAGTAGCAGGGAGGGGCTTAGAAAGATGTGTGGTCTTTTCTGGTGGGTTTTGGCTTTCTCTGGGCCCCCTTCTCGGGCTGCTGCCACATCATCATCTGAATCATCATTACCAGCAGATTTGTTGAGTCAATTGGGTTTTCTTGAAGGGAGGAATTAGTTAAAAGAAAGTTTTTTTTTCTCACATTAAAAAGTGAGAAACATTTTTACAATGGAGAACGTTTGGTCTAAGTTTGACTATACATTAAACGGTATGAAAATGGAACAGTTAATTGAGAGGATAGTTAATGTTGATGGGATTTATATAATGTCAATTATAAATATTATTAGTTTGACAATTTCTGTTTTATCATTTAAAAAATGTTGGTTGATATGAGTGCCAAGATAAAAGTTTTAGAAAAAATCTGTTAAAACAGATCAGAGAGATATTTAGACCCAGACAGCAGAATTTAAAGGAGAACCAATTTCAGCATTGTATTATAAGGTTACAGAGAAACAGCCTAAGGCTTTCAAACAGCCAAACTTAATTTATCCAGTAACCTTACAGGAACTACCAAATAATAGATATCCTCAAGACTGTATGAGCTGATTGAACTCCTGTGCAAATATTAGATTTGAGGAGATTCAAAGAAGCAATAGATTCAGATGGCATCCACTCATCTTTCATGAAGCAGATGTTAAACTCGTGGTCAACTTGTAATAAAATTATCCCTCAAGACTGGAGAGATTTGGTTAGAGCAGTCTTAGAGGCTGGTCCCCAATTACAATGGAGGACCTGGTGGAAAGATGAGGCGAAGACCATTGAACAGTGGAGTAGAGCTAGAAGTATGGAAATTTCCCAAGGTTAACTTCTTGGGGCGGGCGATTATGCTGATATACAAAGACAATCTTTATGTGATGACCACACCCTCATTTTATGCTGAATGGCAGCCTGGAATGCTTGGGACAGAATTGAAGAAATAGGGTAAAAAACTGAGTCATTTACTAAAGTTATACAGGGCCCAAAAGAAACCTTCACTGATTTCTTACGAAGACTGACTTCTGTAGTAAATAGAATGATACCAAATTCAGAAGATAGACAGATAATAATTGAATCTCTGGCTTTTGAAAATGCTAATGCAAATGCAAAAGGGTAATTAGGCTGTTAAAGGCAAGATTAGCACCCTTGGAGGAATAGATCCGAGACACAATTAATATTGAATCACATGACTATGATGACACTTGGATAGGAGAGGTTGTTTCCTGAGGGTTGATGAAAAATAGTAATGTCAGATGTTTCAATTGCAGTAATCAAGGTCACCTAAGAAGAGATTGTAAACAGGGCATTCCTACAAACAATGCTTTTTCAAGGAATAATCCCAACAGAACGCCCCTCCCTTCAGGATTATGCAGAAGGTGTGGCAAAGGCAGACAGTGGACTAACAAATGTAGATCAACAAGGGACAGACAAGGCAATCCTTTGCCTTTGCCATCAGGAAATACCCTGAGGGGCCTTTCACAGGGCCCCATGTTAAATTTGGTTCAGTCATTTTCTGTCATCATGGAAGAAACTATTTCCAGAGCAATTAAAGAACCTAATGGCTATTGTAAGAAACCATACTGCTCTGAATGATAGAACAGCTTTAGAAAATAAAACAAAAATTTTAAGTAGAAACCATAAATCAAAATTGATAAAGATTAGATTTGGGAACTTCCCCAAAGTTAGGGTTGGGGAAGGGTTTTGTTTTTGTCTTTCAGGAGAATGAAGGCTAAGGAATCTGAAGAACACTGGACAAATGAGACATCTGAAGACAAATCATCCAGAAAAAAATGTCCCAAGAAAGAGTAAATTGACCTATTGGTATATCTAACAAGATAAAGTTCCACAAATCTCCCTAAATGTTTGTTTCTGTTGTTCTCTACAGACATATAACACAATGGTCTTTATGTAGTTCAGGTTCAATTAAAAATTAAAGCTGTCTTTGGAGCTGGAGTGTGGCTCTCCTTTTCTAAACCCAAGCATGCTTGTTAAAGGAAAATGCAAAATCTCTGTATCATGTCAGAAGAGCCACCTGATATGGGACAGAAGAAAAACCAAAGTTAAGGGACTATTCTATTGCTACTAATCTCATGATCCTTTGGTTTTATTTTGACTCTTTAAAACTTTTTCTTAAGGTATGAATTTTATATCAAAATTTATAAGATTAATATATGTATAAATATATATTTTAAAATTTGGCATGATATTAATGGTCATATTGAGTACTAACTAATTCTAGAAAAAAGGCTTCATCTAGCTTCCCATACATGATTTCAGGTTTGAGTCTCTATCAGTTTTCTGCAGGGAACCATGACCACACCTAACAGCAACCTTTGAAGTCTCCAAAAGGATGATGCAGCCCCACAACGATGATTCCATCAGCACAATGATAATGCCATTAAGCTGCCAGGTGGTGGTGGTGCACACCTTTAATCCTGGCACTCAGGAGGCAGAGCCAGGTAGATCTCTGTAAGTTAGAGGCCAGACTGGTCTACAGAACAAGATACAGGACAGGCACCAAAACTACACAGAGCAACCCTGTCTCAGGAAAAAAAAAAGATAATGCCATTAAGCTGACAAACACTGCCCAAAGATTGGACTACAAACTGCTCAGGACAATTTCAAGGTGGCTAGCTAAGATGATCCAGCCTCACAGACTACTCTAGCCAAGACTTGAGACAAGCCCTGCACTTTCCCATTATGCAGAGACTTGCTGTGGATATCGCTCTGTATGCTGTGAATGTGTTGCTCTGATTGGTTAATAAATAAAGTGCTGATTGGCCAGTAGCCAGGCAGGAAGTATAGGTGGGACAAGCAGAGAAGAGAATTCTGGGAAGAGGAAGGCTGAGTCAGGAGTCACCAACCAGACACAGGGAAGCAAGATGTAAAAGTACCAGTAAGCCACAAGCCAGTGACAACTTTTTTTTTTTTTAAAGATTTATTTATTATGTATACAGCACGTATGACTGCAGGCCAGAAGAGGGCACCAGATCTCATTACAGATGGTTGTTAGCCACCATGTGGTTGCTGGGAATTGAACTCATGACCTCTGGAAGAGCAGTCAGTGCTCTTAACCTCTGAGCCATCTCTCCAGCCTGCCAGTGACAACTTATAGGTTAATAGAAATGGGTTAATTTAAGATATAAGAACTAGATAGCAAGAAGTCTGCCATGGCCATACAGTTTATAAGTAATATAAGCCTCTGTGTGTTTACTTGGGTCTGAGCGGCTGCAGGAGTCAGGTGGACACAGAAAAATTTCAGCTACAAATGACACCCAATGGCTCAAGTTTCCACCTAAGTTCCTGCTTCATGTCTCATGTGGGCGGCGAGACACTGCAATATGCAGGCTTGAGCTACTCTATGGCAGGTTCATGGCGTGTGGGCTTGACCTATGCCATGTTACACAGAGGTGTCTCCAAGCTGTGCACTATGCTGCATGGTGGATATAGTTCTTGCTTTAAAAAAAAAATAAAGGTTTCTGGCCTACACATTGCTTTGATAGAAGCATAGACCCACTCCTTCTGAGTTGATGGTACACATGGCTTCCAGACCCAGAGATGGTGGTAAACATACCACCGCCATGTTGGGAAGCTGAGGTGGACAGAGAATGCTGTAGTTTAAAGCAATAGATTCACAATAAGACAGATTCAGACAGGATAAACCTCTAAACGGTTTACAATGTGTGTAAAAATGTATGTAGGCTTGGAAGAGAAAAAAAAGTAATATATGCAGTTATATAAAGAAATAGTTTTAAAAAATAAAGTCTTTAATAAAAAATAAGCCACGTAAAAATGGATATCACACAGAGAATCTGGATTGTGTTGTCTTTGGGATTTTTAACTGCAGAAAGACATTTGATTGTAAAGACTGCTCAGTTACACCAATATGTATATTTTAAAGGTATCTTGACTTCAAAATTTGGATCTAAGGATATTTGGAAAGGAAGCTCTGCTTTTGTTTCCACAGAAAGCAAGAAGCTATGGATTTGTTCCAGATTAAGATACATCAGGTTTGATCAGCCAAGACCCCCTGAAAGGTCTCCGATGACACCATGGCCCAGATGATCCAACATTCAGAATGGTTTCAAGGCAACTGGCTCAGACAATACAGCCTCATGGACTACTCCATAATCCTAAAATTTTTTTTGTGTCCCCATAAGAATACAGCACCCTTATCCAGCAGGAAGTAGTATGAGAAGCTACATCCAAATTCCCAAATATACCAAGCTGGCTTTGGAGATGGAATTGGCTCACTCCTTCTCTAAACCCAAGCATATTGCTAAAAAAAAAAAAAAAAAAAAAAGGTTCTTCTGTCCATATCAAAAGAGCTCTCTGGTATGGGACAGAGGAAAACCAATATTTTTATTTAAAACAGGTTGATTATAAATACAATCTTTTTCTAAAGAAGAAAAGGGGATAGTATAGAAATGATAGGATGTAAGGGTAGATTAATGAACCTACTTTTAAAGAGCAACAACTTGTTTAAAAATGTTTTACATTGCTATGGATTTTAGTTTACTGATACAAGTTTAAACTTAAATTTTGTTATACTGTATATATATTTCTACTCTCGTTTGAGGTATTATGTTTATGTATCTCATTTAGATTGTGATGGATAATTAAGAAATACAGATTAACAATTAGTCTTCTATGATAGTCAAACTTACAGTCATGTTAAGTTTTCTAGGTATACATAGATATAATTCAATTAGGTAGGTAATCTTCAAACACTTCAAAGACCTACAGAATATGGCATTTAAAATGCTTTAAAAATTTAGACTTTTCTGGACAATGAGACACATCTGCTCCCGGCAGCACCAAACACATCAAAGAAGATGATGGGCATCGAAGACACTCTATATGAAATTTATCTTCTTCTTGGCAAAAATTGCCATTTGGGCAAGAAACTGTTCTTGCCTGGACTGCTTGACAAAATGTTGTATCGACTGGACATGCAGGACCCATAGGAAGGTGATCACTGAACTTTGCTTGACAAAAAGGACCTTCAGGTTCCTGCTTCACAAAAGAAACTGCCAGATATTCTACAGGACACAGAGAGAAGTGACTGAGAGACTCTAGGTCTATGGGCTGAAGAAGGGGTCCCACAGGACAAAGGCATCCCTTTGCTCCAGAACAGGTCAGGGGCCTGGTATGGCCATGTCTTTAACAGGACACCCTAGAAATTGGAGGCCCTGGGCCTCTAAGGCAAGGATTTGGAAAGGACAACTTACCCAGTCAAAAGCCAATCTTAGTCTGGTGGAGAGCAGGTGTGGGGGAGAAGGGTTTTTCCCACCACGTGACCCCAGGCCAGTAGAGGAAAAATCAGCCCCCTTGGTGGAACCTCCAGATGAAAAGTTTTTGCATCCTGATAAGCCTCTTCACCAGTGCAGCAATCCAAATCAGACCAAATCAGACCAAATTAGAAAAAGCCCCGGTTTAACGAGTAAAGTGTTCCCAGGTGATTCTCCAGCCCCTCAGGGAGGAGACAGGGCGAGACTGAAAAACCACGTGCCTGTTTTCTAGGATGTAGTTTAAATACCCTGTGGGAGTGGTCTTGAACATCTCTGGGGGAAGAGCCATGTTTGGCAGGACTTTCTGAGGGGCAGGGTCTAGGCAGAGAGGTGGGGGCTTCCACCAGAACACAGGTGTTATATTGTCCCCTCAGCACTAACGCTTGAACAGAATTTACTCTCTGCTTTACATACTTACGTAGACAGTTGAGCAAGCAGGATCCTATAGTCAAGGCTAGAAGCAGAAGCAATGGCCCAGCGATGGTAGTAAGTAGCATAGTTAACCATGGAGACCAGGAAAACAAGGTTGGTACCAGTTGTCAGATTCTTTTTGTCTCTTTTCTCTTCCCTTATGGTTATTTCTGACCATAGCTAAACTTTCTCTAATTACCCCCAACTGGTTAGCATAGAAGCAATAAGTTTCTCCAGTGCCATACTGAGACATCTTGTTTCATGAAGAGGTCATCTGTATTCTGAAGAACCTCTGCTAAGGAGTCTCCCTGGGCTTCCAGATGGGAAATAGAATTTTCCAGACGGCCTAGGTCTTTTAATTGAGCACCGAGGTCCTTTAAGTTTTTATCCTTCATCATTAGGGCTGAAGTTCCAACTGCAGCACATCCCATGATGCCTGCCCCTACCAACAAGGAAATTAGAATGGGGATGGCTGTCCATGCTCAAGGAAGCCCAGAATCTAGATCTAGATCTTCTCCATTACAGATGAACACCTGTAGTATGACATACATGGAGTGGAGTCTCCTCCACAGCAAATCATTCAGAAGATGCACACTTGGTCAAGCAGTGAGTGCAAGCAAGCCAGGAAGACTCCAGGGCCTGAAAATATACTTGACTGCCATTTCTGGAGTTAATCTGCTGTGTGTGGCTACAGGAAACTAACTAGGGGGAGCCTTGATGTGGTAGTTTGAATGAAATTGACCCCTATATGCTCATAGGGAATGGCACTATTGGGAGGTGTGGCTTTGTTGGAGTAGGTATGACCTTGTTGAAGTGTGTCACTGTGGAAGTGGGCTTTGAGGTCTCATATATGCTCAAGCCATACCCAGTTTTGCAGACCACTTCCTGTTGCCTGTGGGATCAAGATGTAGCTCCTTCTCTACTTTTAGCTCTTTTTTCCAGCACCATGAGAGCCAGCATGCCATCATGCTTCCACCATGATGATAATGGACTAAATCTCTGAAACTGTAAGCCAGCCCCAATTAAATGTTTTCCTTTATAAGAGTTGGTCATGGTGTCTCTTCACAGCAACAGAAACCCTAAGACACTTGCAGGCACCTCCTTGGAGATCCCTCAGGGTGAACTCTGGTTGGTCTCATTTACAGTTGTCAGGATTGGAAGTGGAGCTTATTGTTTGATTAGTTCCAATCCAACGTAATATGGGGATCTGGGCTCCAAGCATAACCAGCAATCTTTACCTATGTCATGTTAAGAATAGTTAAGGAACTGATATACTCCTGGCATCCTGAACACTGAGGGGCTGGCTTCTGCTGCTTCCTAGATCTTTATCCCCATGGTTACCCAAGGAATTCCTGGGGAAACTGGAGTTTTGGGGTTTGCTGCCTTAGGGGGCTTGTATTCCAGGGATACCAAGATGGGCCAATGAGCCAGATGACCCTAGGTGAAGGTTTCTTTTGAGTAGTAAATTTGTTGCCTGGGTCTCGATGGTTTACATAAAACCTGACCCCCCAGGTTCTGCCAGTTTCCCAATAATGACCTTCAGTTTCTTGCCAGGCCCTAACCTTTGTAGATATGGTATTGCTTTAACCGAGAGCACAGGTAGGTTGTGACAGTTTCCTTTTTAGGGCCTGGCATGAAGAAACCAGTGTGCTCCCAGGAAGACTCGTTCACAGCCCCACTGAGCACAGTGGTATTTGCCCAGTTCTTGGCAGTTTGGGAGGCCATCACCAGGGCCAACTCCATTCAGCTTTGTTGACTGCAACACACTTCTCTTGGGCTGGTTCCACTCCCTGTTGGCAGCTTTCCTTGGCAGGTGTCCCATGACTCTGGCATCTCCTTGATTCTAAAGCTAGAACCACATGGCCAAAGCTGCCAAATTCTGCTGCTTGCTCTGGGGCTGGAACATGGCCCCCTCACATAGGTATACTCTTCTGTCTCGCCAGCCAATTCCCAAATAACCACACAGAGACTTTTTACTAATTATGAATGCTCGGCAGATAGCTCAGGCTTGTTACTAGCTAACTCTTAGATTTTTAAATTAACCATATTTCTTAGCTATACTCTAACATGTAGCTTGGTTTCTTTTCTCAGTACAGTAAGTTCATCTCCTTCTCTGAGTCTTTTTGCAATTCTGAGACTCCCCACTTCTTCTTCTCAGTGTTCTCTTAGTCTGATTCTCTCACCTAACCTTATCCTGCCTAGTTATAGGCTAGTCAGCTTCTTTATTAAACCAATCACAGTGACATATATTTACCCAGTATAAAGGAATATTCCTCACCCTCTTTCAATTACATCTTCACTAGTTTTCTGTTTTCAATGGTTACCTTTACTGCCCAAGCTTGGTTGTCCTGGAACTTGCTCTGTAGACGAGGTTGGCCTGGAATTTAGAGATCCACATGCCTCTGTCTCCCTAAAGACATGTATCACCACACCTGGACTTATACTGTTCTATAATTCCTATTCACAACTTGCAAGCTTAGCTGGGTGGGGGTCTTCCCCTGAGGTCACCACTCCCTTTATTCCACTTCTTAATCTGTTTATTTCCTTAAACACAAGATTTAGCTCCATTCCACTCCCTGGAGCCCCTTTCTCCAAAATCTATATATTTTGAATTTTTACTTGCTCAGCTTGCTCCTTTTCATTATAAAATTATTTATTTATTCATTTATTTAATGTGTTCTGCCTGCATATATGTCTGTGGGAGGGTGTCAGGTCCTCTGGAACTGGAGTAACAGATAGTTGTGAGCTGCCATGTGGGTGCTGGGAATTGAACTTGGGTTTTCTGGAAGAGCAGCCAGAGCTCTTGACCACTGAGCCATCTCTCCAGTCCTATAAATCTTCTTAAGAGTGGCCATGAATAACCACACAACAGAGTCAATATTAGGCTGTTTTGAGATTTCCTCTGCCAACATAATTAATCCAAAACTCTTCACTTTAGCCTCAGGCAGACTTTTTGGACAAGGGCAAAAACCAGCCATATTCATCAACAAATCTCACAAGACAAGTCTCTCAACCACATACTATTCTTCTCCTCTGAAACCTCTTGAGTCAGGCTCTCACAGTCCAAATCACCCTTAGCACCACTGTCTTCCATGTTCCCTACTAGGATAACCCATTAAGCAGCACTTAAAGCATTCAACTGCTTTTCTAAACCACAGTCCCAAAGTCCATATTACTACAAACAAAAACATGGTTCATCCTATCACAACAACACTCCAGTCTCTAGTACCAACTTCTGTCTTAGTTAGGGTTTCTATTGCTATGATGAGACACCATGACTATGACAAGTCTTATAAAGGGAAACATTTAATTGAAGCTGACTTACAGTTTCAGTTTAGTCCATTGTCATCATGGTGGGAATCAAGGCAGCATGCAGGCAGACATGGTGCTGGAGAGGTAATTGAGAGTTCTACATCTTGATCCTCAGGCAACAGGAAGTGAACTGTGTCCCACACTGGGAGTGGCCTGAGCATATGAGACCTCAGAGCCTGTCCCCACAGTGACACATTTCCTCGAAGGCCACACCTACTCCAAGAAGGCCACACCTCCCAATAGAGCCATTCCCTATGTGCCAAGCATTTAAATGCATGAGTCTATGGGGGCCATACCTATTCATACTGCCACAGGGCCAACCTAGGATCAGTCAGCCAGATGATGGAAAACAGAGAAAGCCCTAAATGACCCTCTTCAAAGCTGAGCAGTATGCGGGAGCCTGGTCCTCAGGATGAAAAGACTCTTGTTTCATGAAAGGTACAATTCTCCAGTAGAAAGGGTTGAGGTAGTAGAATAAACCACAAATGCCCTCATGTAGATGCACACGTTAGGTGAAATGTTAGGACTCTAAGTGCGCACACACACACACACACACACACACACACACACACACACACACATGGGGGAACTAATCTGTAATCTCCATTGGAGCAGACAATAGATTCTACATCGCATGCTTGTCATATGTAGCCAAGACATGTGGTGATATTTTGTTGTACTCTAATAAAATTTGCCTGAAGATCAGAGGACAGAACAAGCCACTAGATTAAACACAGAGTCCAGGAAGTGATGGCACACACCTATAATCCTAGCACTTGGGAGGCAGAGATCCATCTGGATCTCTGTGAGTTCAAGGCTATACTGGGCTACATGAGATTGATTCAGTCTAGGAGAGAAACAGAGCCAGACAGTGGTAGCACACACCTTTAATCTCACTATCTAGGAAGCACACACGCCTTTAATCCCAGCACCAGGAAGGCTGAGATTAGGAAGTGAAATGGCTGGGCAGAGAAAGGCATATACAGTGTGAGGAACAGGAACTAGGCCCTTTCCGCTGAGGACTCAGACATTCAGTCAGAGGATTTGTGGAATTGGCGAGGTGAGAAGTGGTGGTGGCTTGTTCCTTTTTCTCTGATCTTTCAGCATTTACCCCAGTAGCTGGCTCCAGGTTTTTATTAAAAGACCATTTAGGATTTGTGCAACAAAGACAGAACTCAGAAGAGTGGTTTTGTCTTAAATACATCTGTTACAAAATACAAAATGAGCTGAGGGGGTGCACACCTTTTATCCCAGCACTTGGGAGGAAAAGACAGGTCCATCTCTATGAGTTCCAGGCGAGCCAAGGCTGCACCATGAGACCTTGTTTTAAAAACAAAACAAAACAAAACAAAACAAAAGCCAACCAACAAAAAGAAACGGTGAAAGTAAAATGATTTGTACTCAGTTTCAGAGCGATTGCTAATATCCTTTGAAATATGGTGATCCAGGCAGTAGTGTAGGCATCTGGGAATTCATTCGTAAACCTTAAGCCTGAGGAATTCACATGCTATCTGCTGGCAAACTGCTGACTCATGGTACTTTAGGGATCAACTCGATTTGTAACTTGAGTTCTTCCCAGGAAGATGAACTGGGTTGAGAATCACATCACTGAATATATGAAAGTTAATGAGTTTCTTGAAGTCAGCGAGGGCCTGCTGTACTGTACTATAAGCACAGTAGGGGCACACAGGTAAGGCTCAACAGAATTACAAGCACTGAACTGGGCAGATTACCTTTCCAAAGTAAGGCAAAGTTAGCTGGAAGAATGGGATGAACCAAACAGGCTGGGAAACGATGACTGATTGTCATCATTTATCTGGGATCTTCGGTGTCACCAGTGCTGAAAGTCAGGCATTCCAGGATCCTAGAGAGTCCAGGACCAACACAAGGGGGCAAGTTAAGATCCACAAACTTCAGTAATCCAACACCAGGTAAAATTAATTCTTCAACTATACTAACAGACTGGTTTTTCAGAATCTTAGCCTCTGTCAGCTACCCAACAAAAAGGTAGAAGTAGGGGCTGGAGAGGTGGCTCAGCAGTTAAGAGCGCTGGCTGCCCTTCTAGAGGATCTGTGTTCAATTTCCAGCAACCACATGGCAGCTCACAACTGCCTCTACCTCCAGTCCCAGGGTATCTGAGGACCTCTTCCGGCCTTCACAGACACCAGGCACAAGCATGATGCATAGCATGGGTGCAGGGGGAACATCCATGCACATAAAAATAAAAAATAATACGTCGTTTTTTTTTTTTTTTTTTTTTAAAAAAGGAGAAACTTATCATGGTTAGGTTAGCTCAACGCTAGAGTGAAAGATCCAATTCCCTGCTTTTACATGAGACACGATCTCAGTAGCCTTCATTTACTTTAAAACATTTACAGGGGAACAAGAGAGAAGGGACATGTGACATGAAATGGGGGACTATTTGGGGACAGGCAGGACTGGGAAAGTCAGAATAGCAAATACACAGTATGATAAAAGGTCATGGTGGAAGCCGTTGATTTGTACGAACACTAAAGAAAAGGAAAAATCTTAAAAGCTCACTTACTATCTATCTCGGACCGTGGGAGACCAGCTCCCATGATCAGCTCAGGGTAATACAAGGAATGCCTCAGAGTAGTGAGGGAAGCAGCTGAAGCATGCTGGGATAACCCAGAGGGCGATGGATCGAAACCATCCTCTGCTACCAAGAGAGGGACATTTTTAGAGTAATAAAGGGGGAAGGCAGCTGGAGTGTTGAGAGAAGAGTGAAAACGGGGGAATCTTCTTTTGAATTTCCAATTAGTCTAAGTCATGCAGGCAGAGGGCTCAACTGCTCTGAATTCCACGCACAAGGAGTCAGCAAGTTAACTCTTTCTGGAAATGTTGTAAGAGACCTGTTTTTTCTTCCTATTTCTGTATACCAGTCATAAACTCTGATTAATTTATTCTGAGGGAAGGACAAACACAAAGGAAAAAACATAAGGAAAGTTAGGGAAACTACTCACCCATCTTTTCACGGTGCTCTCAACCGAGTGATCTCCAGCATCTTCGAACCAGGGCTATCTGAGGCCAACCGTTAGAGTGTCTCTCTTGAACACTCCCAGAAGTGCCACCTGGGGCTTTACCTCCGATCTTCTCCCTAGGATAATTTTCTGATTGTCCTTTCACTGGTCCCTGTTCAGGCGCCAGAATAACGAAGACCTTGGGAGACCAGCTCCCGTGATCAGCTTGGGGTAATAAAGGGAATGCCTCAGAGTAGCGAGGGATTATAAACTTTCTTATCTGAGAGTAATTAGGAATAAGTTTTAATCTCTATGACTGGTGAAATAAGGAAACACACGTTTTCTGATGTTAACTTTCTCTTTTACTTCATCTTAAAAATGGTCTGTGACTCTGTCTCCACACAGCTACATATCTCCACACCATTGCATACAGCTACATATCTTTACATATACATTTTTTACATATATACATTTTTTCACATGGCTATACATCTTTTACATACATTTCTCTTCTACATCTCTTTTCTATACAGCTTCATCTTCCTTGCCTCCACACAGTTACAAATCTCCACACAGCCATAACTAAACATCTCATTTAGTTTTTTTGTTTGTTTGTTTGTTTGGTTTTTGGTTTTTCAAGACAGGGTTTCTCTGTGTAGTTTTGGTGCCTGTCCTGGATCTCGCTCTGTAGACCAGGCTGGCCTTGAACTCACAGAGATCCACCTGGTTCTGCCTCCCCAGTGCTGGGATTAAAGGCATGCGCCACCACTGCCTGACTACATAGTTTCCTTATCATACAACACTTTACACAGTTCCTGGGCACAGCTCTATGTAGCAGCAACTCTTTCACACAGCTCTCTCTCACATCTTTTACATTATTCACTCACTCTTTACTCACTCACTCACACTTCTCTCATGCTTCTTCATCTCTCACCCAGCACACACACACACACACACACACACACACACACACTTCACACACACACATTCTGCAGCAGCTCTCACATAGCTCTACACAGCCTTCTCTCTCCACACCACCGCCGCCGCTGCCTCTAACAGCCAAACTCTGGACAATTATAAATTACATTTTCAGGGCCCTATCCATTCTCAAAACACAAGATAAGTCACATAGTTTCTCTTAGGCTAGGAGTGTCACACTGACCCATGCACGTAGCTATAAGTTGGTGAGGGTCCCAGACAGTAAACAAATGGCTGAACCTTGAGCAGTCAGGGTACGTGCAGAAAGAGAGCTACTGCAAGAAGCCAATCTCAGTGTAAACAGTCTGGCCTTGATTTAGTAATAAACAACACCTCGGAATTAGAATTAGTCTTTGTGTATATTCTGTAGGGGCAGCTTAGTCTGTTTTGGACTAGTTTGAAGGTCTTTGCAAAACGTGTAAAAGGCTGTCTTTGTGACTGAGAATACTTTTACTTTCGTGTGTCAGTAAAGAATATTCTGGTAATATTTCTGCTCATCAGAATTATACAGCCTAAACAGAAATCTACAGCTAAATGTGTGCCCAGAGATGTAAAACACTCTATCAAAGGGCCGTGGAGAGCACCTCACAGCTGTTCTTATTAGGGAGGCATTGCAGTGGTACCCAAGAAAGTCACAGACAGAAAACAACTGATTTCCACAGCCAGTGACCCCACGGCTTTGCCAGGTAGGACTTCCCATCAGGGAGTTACACGTCAAACTTGCCAAACACTAATCACCCGCTGTGTACTTCCATGGCCCTCGGCAACTATCTTCAGAAAATAAATCTTAATTGTGTATCTTGAAACAGATGAACACTTACATCACCTCACAAACCACTCCTTCTGCTACAAAAATCAAGTTGGAACTCACTGAGTACTATATATTCTTTTTTTTCTTGGTTTTTCAAGACAGGGTTTCTCTGTGTAGCCTTGGCTATCTGGGAACTAGCTCTGTAGACCAGGCTGGCCTCTGAACTCACAGAAACCTTCTTGACTCTGCCTCCCAAGTGCTGGGGTTAAAGGCATGCACCACCATCACCCAGCTTATACATAATTTCTAGTGGGATATTAGAAAAAGGTCTGTCTGATTTTGAATCTTTTAAGAAGCACTTCATTTAGACAACATTATGGTCTTCTAACTTTCAATATTAGAGCTCTGTGGTATAAAGAAAAATTTTAATTCCAAGAGTTCCTGATTATATTAATTTGATGTTTATTTTTGAATTTTTATTTATTAACGTGTGTGTGTGTGTGTGTGTGTGTGTGTGTGTGTGTGTGTGTGTTAGAGAGAGAGAGACAGACAGAAATCATGAAGGTCAAGAGGACAACCCTGTGGAGTCAGTAGGCTGCCTCCATTTTTATGTAGGGTCTAGAGACAGAGCTCAGGGCGTCAGGCCTGTGTGACAGGTGCTTTACCCACGGAGCCATTTGCCAGGCTCTTTAAAATACTACCCTCTGCCACTATTAAAAACAACTCTCAGGTGAGTGGTGGTGGCGCACGTCTTTAATCCCAGCACTCAGAAGGCAGAGCCAGGAGGATCTCTGTGAGTTCGAGGTCAGCCTGGTCTATAGAGAGTTCCAGGACAGCCAGAGCTGTTAAACAGAGAAACCCTGTCCCAAAAAACCAACCAATCAACCAAATGAACAAAAAACCCATCGCTTTTGATTAAAACAAAATATATCTCCCTAATTATGTCCAGCTAAATGAAGCATTTAAAAAAGTATGGCCTGTTACTACGCAGTGTCTTCAATTCTTAGTTAACCCAAGCACAGTCTTCCTTCCTTACACGACAGCAATCCAGGAAAACACACAGAACTGAAAGGTTCTCCCAGCAAACGCTACACACCCGGCTCCTTCAGCTGTGGGTGTGCAACTGAGTGTGGCAGCAGGAAAAAGTACAAATGAACTATGACCACAAACAATTCAAATCCAACATGTAAGGAATCCAAAGTGTCTGGCTGTACATGCCAGTGCTGTGGTTTTAACTCTGAACACACAGTTTGCACTGTACCTACCATCATACCCCCACAACAAATGCCACCCCCAGCCTCAGCTCAGATTCCAGACAGCTGGGGGACTGTGAACTGCAGTGTTCTTACTATGCTTACAGTTTTCTGCTCTTATGGTTTAGTTACAGAAAACAAAGACGTTTAATATTTTTCTGCTGCTCTGCTTCTCATGTTTGTATCAAATTAATCTATCACTAGGCTGCATGGTGTTTGATTTAAAAAAATGCTGTTTGCATTGCTGATTTGAGATTCATAAAAATCCTTACATGGATTCTGGCTTGAGATTGGGACAGAATTTCCAACAATTTCTGAAATGGCACTCTACATAATTCTGCCATTTTGTACTACATACTTATGCAAAGCAGCGTTTTCAGCATTAACAATTACAAAATCAAAATATCAATCAACTCTGGAAGACGATGAAGATGTTCTACATCATGTGGCATCAAACACTCAGCCAAGATGTAATTCTTCTATAAAAACAGACAGATACAGCTACCTCATTAATATGCAAATACGCTCCTCTTTAATGAATGATGAAATTATCTGCACACCAAAGAACTATTTTAAAATAATTTCCTTTATGTCTTTCTATCTTTGATTTGTATACCTATCTTGTATACTTATGTAAGTGTGAGGTCATACAAACATTCCTTGGACAAAAGAGGTCATGAGAGGAAAGCTAAGAAGCCCTGCTTGGTTACCACCCCAGTAACACAGACACACTCTCTAAAAAGACCAGCTGTGCGTTTATTTGCATAAAGCCAAAGGTCAGACTTAAAATCCAAGCTAACAGCCATGAGGCTTACAGTTTCACACTGATCCGGTCTTGCAAAGGTCTTGGTCTTCTCTGCTTCTGAGGATGCTGCTCTCTCTCACGCTTCACTCACACCTTCAGTTTTCACAGAATCGGTATTAAGTCCAAAAAAGTCTTTTTTGATGATGTACCGAACACACTGCAAAATCACATTTCTTTCATGTCGAATGTCTGGAGCTAGAAGCTAAAATATACATTAAAAAAGATTAGCTGTTTAAAAAAATGTCCAAGAAACACAACTTAAAATACTAAGTGTCCCCTCCTAAAAGAAAGAGCACAGAACAGAAGGCAGATTTGTCAAAATACACATTTCCTTTTTCCATTTAACTCACAGCGAAACTATCTTGTTCACATTTGGGCTCCTCTCTAGGGACACAGAGCAAAGAACAGGAAAGCAGACTTAAAAGTCACGACCTTTCCTCTTCACTGGGTGCGTGGGTGTGTGTGGGAGGGGCACACTCATTGGTGCAGGGGCACTCCCCTGCACACTCGGCTCCTTGAGACAAGAGCTCCACCTCAGCACAGGAATTCTATGGCAGCCTGGGCAACAAAAGACTTGATAGCTTTAAAAGACTCTTTAAAAAGTCTTTTAAAATAATAAATAATAAAGAGGATCTTCCAAATCCAAATCTATAAACGGTAAGAACGAAATGTGTTGAATACAGTAAGAGCTGAAACTACCACTAAAAACACCTCCACATTCCTTGATTTTCCTTACCACCATTGAAAGCTAAAACTCCCTGGTATCCAGAAAAAGTACGCAAGCAAGGAGTTGTGTTATCTGCCAAAAAGGATTTAATTTCATCTGGATGTCTTTCTGATGTCTGTAATACAGATCAGGAGCACCACTCGGTGACCTTCAACAGCATCAGATAAACGTCTCAAAACTGTAGCTGGCTGTATCCAGCAGTTACGGTCACACCACAGAGTATTTTCTAGATCTGACTTAACAAGAAGCAGCTGTGTGAATCTAACCCTGACAGGACAAGCAGGCAACTCTGGCCACAGCAGAAGCACTCACATGATAAGCAAGAGCCTTCCCAGCTCCACTAAAACTGTCTCTCTTAGACACGAAAAGACTTTTACCTCTGAATAGCATCATTCCCTTCTCAGAAGTGAGACACAAGTGCTCCCTTCTTACGGCTTCAAGCGTTTAGTAAATGTTCGAATACATAATGCTGGTAAAACCATTAAAGCCAAGACAGATACAAATAAAGCGTAGTCAGAGGCAAGCAAATGGAAATGTGACCTGGAGTAGCACACTCCAGGATTTGTCTGGACACTACTTTTGGGCTGTTTCAAAGGCATTAAAAAAAAAAAAAAAAGATTCATTCATTCCTGTATTCATTCATTTTCATTTTATCTGTATGGGTGTCTTGCCTGCATGTATGTATGCATGGGTGCCTGTGAACCCAGAAGGGAGTATCAGATACCCTGGAATGGGAGCCATACACAATTGTGAGCCAGCACATGGTGCTGGGAACTGAACCTGGGTCCTCTGGAAGAGCAATCAGTGCTCTAAACTGTGGAGTCATCTCTCTGTAGCCCTCAACAGGCATTTGTATTTTAAAACAGAAAATGATTTTCTTCTCCTTCAGCTTGCTACTGTATTTAGCTGTGCTTCCAATGAAAATGTTACCCTCAAACACATCCCTCCTCATCAACAGTTAAACTATACTTAAATACACTGGTGAGCAGCGAGGGCAACTGTAATTGTTCTGCATATACTGAATACCAGCCATATATATGCCAGACAGCTTTAGAGGATAGACAGCCACACGAGTTTCCAAGGAACATATGTAGCCTGGAAACACACACACAGCACCCCAGTGACCCCACCTTCACTACACACACACACACACACACACACACACACACACACACACACAGCACCCCAATGACACCACTTTTACGACGAAAGCACAGACATCACAGCATGAACAAATACCACTTACCATTTCCAGGAGGTATGGGTGATGTGTTCTTGGTTCAAATAACGGGTGGTAGTAACTCTTTTTCCTCTTAAGGGCCATCTTCCTGAAACCAATCCTCTGGCTCTCCCACTTGGCTCTTGAGACAATTCTGCCAGCTATTTTAACATTTTGTTTTGGACTCTTAGGAGGACTGCTATAGAGAACATGGTTTTCTGTAGGAACATCTGCTTCAGTCTTGATAGGGATTTCTAGGTGTGGTGAAAGACAAACATAAAAAGGTATAATAATCCTCCCAGCCATAATACTGGTACCCAATAACTTTTTAAAAATGGTTTTTCCAGACAAGGTTTCTCTGTGTAGCCCTGGATGTCCCGGAACTAGCTCTGTAGACCAGGCTGGTCTTGAATGCACTGAGATCAGCCTGCCTCTGATTCCTGAGTGCTGAGATTAAAGGCGAGTGCCACCACTGCCTGGCTTAATCTTTTTTTTTTTTTTTGATTACCCAGTAACTTAAACCCAAAAAGGATTTTTACAACAAGCCTCCATCCCCCAACTAGGTGCTTAAACTACCAAGAACTAAGGAGAGTGCCTCAAGAGTCTAGAGAGCACTCACAGAAGCAGCAGCTTGGGACTACTCAAAAGAATAACAGACACCAGGGGACAGGACATAATGGACAAACCTAAAGATGTTCTTTGGAAAGAGTTAAACTAATGACTGTAAACGAACAGCAGAGGCTAGAACGATGCCATCAGATGACACTGCAGTAGGAAAGGGAGGAACGCAAGCGTGTGGCCACACACCTCAAGCCTTATCAACAGACAGCTCTGTGTGGATGGCCCGGACACGCCGTTTAACAGACAGAAATGGTCAGACCAGAAACCAACCAGACCCAAACGCAGGCCCGCCTCGCCTCACAGTCTGCACCAGCACCACATCCTACCTCCCGAGGGAGCACACGTGACACCAAGTCAAACATCACAGGCAGAGGACGGACGGAGACGCAACACACCCGTCTATCAGAAGAGAGCTGCAGGGCTCCACCAGGATCAGACGCAGACTCCAGGACAAGGACTTTGCCAGGAATAAAGAGCTTAAAATGCTAAAGGGCTCAATTAATGACTAACACAAACACACCAGGTACAGTGCTCCACACCTGTCCACCCAGCACTGGACAAGACAGGTGGGAAGCTGCAGGTTCCAGTCTAGCCTGGGCTGCATGGTGAGGCCTTGTCTCTCAAAACAAGAACAAAAACCTCATAAAGCATCAATTCTTTTTAAATTCTCTTTATAAATGGGCGTGTGTGTGTGTGTGTGTGTGTGTGTGTGTGTATGTCTGTGTAAGCATGCACCAGGTCTTCAGGCTAGCTAGTAAGTGCTTTTATCCACTGAGCCATCTCACTGGCTCCACAACAGCAGATTTTCCCAAACTTCCTGAAAGCAAAAGAAGCAACATACAGGGCCAGCCAGACAGCTCCGTTTCTCCAAGCCGAGTTCAGGACCCAAGTTCAGTCCCTGGGCCCAGCATGATGGAAGGGGAAAACTGACATCTGCAAACTGTCTTCTGTCCTCTGAGTGAGTGTACACCACATCCCCCACCCCTGCTTGCACACACACACACACACACACACACACACACACACAAATATACAAATCTATCATTAGAGAAGGAAGCTCCAACTCTCAGTAAAACAGACAGAAAATGAGTGGAGATATAGAGGTCTATCACCAACACCAAAATCTGAGAAAGACCATTCTATCCAGTGTGTATTCTTGTCAAGTTCACTGGCTAGTTGTGTTGGGCCATGAGGCTGTCTCAGTAAACTGAAAACAAACAAACAAACAAAAACCCAAAACCTAAAAGCATGTAAGTTACATCTTTGACTCAAATAGAATCAAATTAAACTAATTAACAGGAATCTAGGTAGAAGTCCTAATATTTGAAAACTAAACAATATTTCTAAATGAGTGCTATTCTAAGATATACATTTCCTCCCATTTCCTGTCATATAACAGCTACAATTCTTTTTTTTTTTTTTAAAAAAAGATTTATTTATTTATTTATGTATACAGCATGTATGACTGCAGGCCAGAAGAGGGCACCAGATCTCATTACAGACGGTTGTGAGCCACCATGTGGTTGCTGGGAATTGAACTCAGGACCTCTGGAAGAGCAGTCAGTGCTCTTAACCTCTGAGCCATCTCTCCAGCCCCAGCTACAATTCTTGAAATCTACAGTCTTCCTGTACACCTCTGAGTTGACTGATGACTGGCAGCCCCTGAGTAGCTTCAGGATGATGGGTGGGGAGGGGGGACTGGCTCACTGGAGACCAGGCAGATCTTTCAACACACCCTCCAACTCCCAGGGAGGGGAGGGCTGAAGGCGAAGGTGATGCCCATCATGCCTATGCAATGGAACTTTCACAAAACTCAAGAGGACAGAGTTCAGAGAACCCAGACAGCCATGCTGAGGAAGAATTCTGGAGGGTGGTAAGCCTAGAGAGGAAAGGACACACGATTTCTCCCCCCATCCCTGGCCCTGTGGACCACTTTACTTGGTGTATATACTGGCATTCTCTGGAATACTCTTTATCTAATGGGAACCTTGACTTATTGCCAATCACAATCAGATGCACGAGTATAAAACTCTAGGACTTGCAACTGGCACCAGAGAAGGGCAGTGGTGGGAACGGACACTCCCTCCAGGTAGGCAAGTGTCAGAAATGGACTGAAGGTGTGGGAACTCAGTCGTCCATACCGTGTAGGGAAAACCTTCCCTCACAGTGGTCTCGGCAATCTGTGTGGTCACTGAATGAACACATGAAACAAACTGAGTTTGATTCTTTATCTTCAGAATAACCCATACATTAATTTCTTAAATTACCAGGTAAGTCACAAAATATTTGAGAATAAAAATGAAAATGTAATGCATCAAGTTTGTAGAATTTGGCTAAGGCAATACATGAGGGCAAATTTAAAGGTTTGATGTCCATGTAAGAGATGAAGAGTCTGAAGTTCAGGCAAATTTCAACAGTGATGTACAAAGGGAGATGAAGAGTGAGTCCAGCACAATGGACATAATTATGCAGTGACAGTATCACTCTCTGTTATTCCTTAACCTTCAGTACTGATCACTCAGCCAGGGACCACAAAGGTCAGGTGAAGCAGAGCTTCCGCAGTCAGTTTTCTGTTAAGGAGTGAGGACATGGAACCGTCTGCATTTTTCTCCTAACATCTGTCCGCTAATTGCCGTATATTAATATAATGTCCACCAATTCAAACCAGTTCTAACTACAGCTATGCTACCCTTTTAAATTAAGATCATTCTTTGGTTTGTGGCATTTTAAACCAGTTCTCAGTTTGGGGCTCTAATCATAGCTCAGCCAGTTTGGGGGGGAAACAACCAGTTGAAGGGAGCTGTATGAAGCCAGGAAAAGTAGCAGGGCAACCCCCCCCCCC
>CABHPP010145360.1:0-57801 GCA_902168425.1 Peromyscus attwateri
TTCTTGTTAGAAAGAGCTTCATATGTTCTCCACAGCGTCTACATCACAGCTCACCATGAGTTCAAAACAATACTCCTTAAGCCATAATTTACTCAATTTTTGAGATTATTGCTGTTTGGTTATTAATTTACTTTTTTCAATGTCTGTTTCTTAATTTCTGTACTATTTAGGCCTTATAAATTACTAAATAAAAATACTAAAGGAGAGTTAGTGATCAGGGCCCCTACTTATCATGTAGCCTTATCCCACACTAAGAAATGCTTAAAGGATTCATTTTGCTACACAAAGCACCAGAAAACACAAATCAGGCCAAGTGACAATAACTAAAATAAATGTCAGCAAGATGTATGCATGGGACAATAACTAAAGGAATAAGCACGCATGATGGGGAAGCCCTGGCCCTGAGATGAGGCCATCCTAACACCTGATGTTATGATGTCATTCAAGGAATACGAATGCACACAAGCAAGGAACTGGCTGAGTATTCAGAATGAGGTTTCCTGTTAGGTAGGAAAGTCCTTCCAGTGCCTTAAAGAACTCTCATGACCACTCCCCTTGCTGCCTCGTCCATCCTCACATTACTCTTTCTGTTCCTCAAACCACCGGTGCACACATCAGCCTGCATTACATTCCCAGCATGGATGGCTCATCCTCTGTAGCTGCGTGGCCCCCTCTATCACCTAACTCAAAGTTTCACTCAAATGCCCCTTCTCAGGCCCATCTCAACCACTCACATGAAATCTGCAACCTGACCTCTTGTGCTGAACTCTCCTTACTCTTCACAACTGCAAACACAGCACAAATCCTCTGCTTACTTTCTGTTTCTATTCGTTAAAATGTAAGACTATGAGAGCAAGGCTGCCCACCTGCCCTCGCAGGTAAAAGCACTTAAAGTGCAAGTCTGACTGCACGTGCATGTGCACACACACACACACACACACTCACAGGCACACACACACACACACACACACACACACACACACACACACACAAATTTAAAAGTCTGCCTACCTTGATTCACCCAGTAGCTATGAAAAGATGTATCAGGCATTTAGAACTCAGTAAGCACACACGAAAGCATGAATTTACAGAGCTGACCCAACTATAGGCATTTTTCTGAAACATGCATCACCGTATTTTATGTTCAAACAAAACCAACCAAGCAACATTCATTGCCCTATACCCTAAAAAATGACTGAGTCCTTGACTTCAAATCATTTGCTCCCAACCACCTCCTAGGTCATCTTAGGACACGGATGTCACAAAGTTGCTCCCACTTACTTAATCGACTTACTAGTTCCAACAACATCTGCTGCACACCTGCCTGCATTACACAGATGGACAACAGCGGAATTACAAGTCCAGGAGCTGAGCCTGGGCAGCGGCACAATGCTTTAAGTAAAGATGACACACAATTCTTTCAAGTTAAGACTCTAGGCTGGGGCTACATCTTAGGCACAGAACACATGCTTAGCATACGGGAAGCCCTGGGTTCAATCTCCAGCACTCTGAGAAAAGCAAGAAAACAAGAAGGCTTTAGTGCACAAAGAAACATCCACAGAAACAGCGTATGTTGTCTGTGTGTTCAAACAGTGCCACAGCAGCAATGCTGCCAAGTGTCTTGTTCTCCAAGTGAAACAGCTCAAATGATCTATTTTCAATAAACAATTAACATCAAATGTAAACATCTTTAATGAATCTAGACTGCTGAAATGAACATTCCATACAGTCTGTTTGTCTGTTTGTTTGTTTTTCCAGCCCTCCAAGGATTTCTGCTTTCCTCAACATCCACGAGAAATCAATAAATGTTATACAGTCCCTTACTGCCCTTCAGTCTTACAGTGGGTAAAGTCTGACATCATCACTAAGAGCCAGAGCTTGCAATATGCCTTCACAATGATGCAAGCTTGCCACACACTTCCCTGACAATGCTGTAAAGTGTATTGTGAAAGGAAGGTGGGGACAGAGGAGGGGCAGAGGCAGGTAAGCAAAGCCTCCCCTGCCTCATGGTGGTTCATGCTGGTATACCTAACACTTAGGAGGTTGAAACAGGGAAGATGGTTAGTTCTAGGCCAGCCTAAGCTACATAATGAGAATCTAAGAGAAAAGGTTAGGAAAGAGAAACAGAAAAAGAATAGAAAGAATAAGACAGATAGAAAGAGCTATACTTTTGAAATTTAGCCTGGTCTTTTGAATGTGGCATATTTCATTTATATAAAGGACTGTGTCCAGCACGTCTTGAAATGCATCTTAGGAAATCAAGCATTGAGGAGGTGACAGAAAGCTGTTTCCACTACTACAAACTGAAAAACAGGTGAGAGAAACTGGCCAACATGAAGGTCACAGTTGCCAAGTAGTAACTAAAACTGAAGATAATTATAAACTGGATATTTAACAAGGTGTGATTACTGCGCTTACCAAATAAGAGGAGAAATCTGGCAGTGAGGTTTGTAGTATTATATCACCTAAGCCAAACAAACTAAAATGAATGTTCACCTGAGCCAGGTGCAGTAGCCCCATACCCCACACAGCTTCTACTGGAGGCCTCTGTCCTGTGGGACCTTATCTCAGATTGATTAAGGTACCTGTCTCCCCTGGTCACCTTGGTCTATCTTTTTCCTAAGAACACAACTACTACTGTCTCTGTAAGAAAGCATCTTAGAAAGGAAAATGGGAATGGACAGACAGACTCTAGAAAGACCTACGGAGCTGCACTCAGGCAGATAGGGCACTGTCTCCTCTGGATTCTCCAGAAAAGTCATAAACCCCTCCCTTCTCAAAGATGGCCACAATCAACTGGCATTTAACTAAGGAAAAGGGAAAACCTCTGGACTCAACAGCCAGATGCTTTATTCTCAAATGTGATCCACACTGCTCAATCTTCTATCACCCTGTGGCTGCCCTCTTTTTATTACATTCCAGCAAGAACACACAGCAATAAATGTGACTTCTCTCATATAACATGCAGATGTTAGCAGCTCTGAAAAGTGCTACTGGACATCAGAAAACATTTCAAGAATCTCCTGAGTGCTGACTAAACCTGCGTGACTCACCCACACTGCCTCCCCCTCCACATTCTTCAAGGATGACTTGTTGCTCTAAACATTTGGGGAGAAAAATACAAAAAATAAAATACCAACATAGATGAGGGTGAACTCTCCCCAAAAACAAACATATAAAAATTCAGTCAACCCACACATTCAGTACTTAGGTCAAAGGCAATAAATCGCAACATTAACTCTATTTAGACATTCAACCCCAGCAACATCTGCCTCCATCTCCAATCCCATAATGCTATTGAAACCTCAGCAAACTAAGCATTACTTCACAAAATATAAAAATGATGAGGATTATTTCTTGCAATTAAGCACCTTATTCACCAAAAAGCTAAGGGATTCTTTATTTGCTCTATTTGAGTATACTAAAGAATGGTCTTTCAAATGCTTATATCTGATAATCATGCAAATAATTAATAATCAGTTACTATGTTAATTTAAAATCTTTGTAACATCCTTTATGTAACCATGATTTTCATCCCAATCCAAAAGCAATCTGGCTTCTTCTTCATGCTAAAACTATCTTCTGGGTGGAATGTGCGCATACGTGTGTGCGTGTGTGTGTGTGTGTGTGTGTGTGTGTGTGTGTGTGTGTGTGTGTGTTCTATATGTTTATGTACTGGAATAAATGACAGAATGCTAATTATCAAAAATACTAACTATACAGACTCATGAGACAGGTTGTGGGTAAGAGACTGCATCTAGTTTATACCACTGACCAGGGACTTTACCAGCAACACACTATGAAGTATTTACATATTCCCTCCAACCACATTATATTAGGATTAGTGTATCTCTGGCACATCAGACACCTACTGGGTACTGGGCACTGGGCTGGATCTTTTAGTAAATTGTCCCATTTGATTTTTACAGTCATGCCATGGTTTTAGGTATGAACTTCCCTTTACAAAAAGTGAGAAGGCATAAGATAAAGGAGGTAAAATATTGTGCAAACTCAAACACCAAGCAAATGGCCAGGCTGAAATCCGAGAGAGGATTGTGTGTCTCTGCAGTACATGCTAGACAGAGCACAGTGGCACATATGTGGAATCTAGTATTTAGGAATCGAGACAGGAGAATCATGAGTTCAAGGAGAACATGCATTACTTAGTGAGTTGAAGACCACCCTGGACATGAGACCATGCCTCAAAAAATTACTTAACTAAACTAAATGAATAAAATAAATAATAAGCCAGGCAGTGGAGGTGCATGCCTTTAATCCCAGTACTCAACAGACAGAGACAAATGGATCTCAGTGAGTTTGAGGCCAGCCTAATCTACAGAGCAAGTTCCAAGACACCCAGGGCTACACAGAGAAATCCTATCTTGAAAAAGAAAAAAATTACAATAAATAATAATCCATGCTAATGCCAATTTAAGTGAGACCCTCCATGGATTTCAAGTCATCTCATTCTTTCATTATTAGTATAACCTACTAAGTGGAAGACACAGAAGCAGCTCAATTTATCTTCTGAAAAGCCAATTTTGATCCTGTCATTGACTAGCTTAACCCTGTGATGCCTTCCAGACACACGGAGAAATGAGAAAAAAAAAAAAAAAAAGAACAACAACAACAACTCAACTCAGAACACTGGGCCAGCCAGCCCTGAACTTGGTTCAAGCTACCCTGCCCTTACTAAATGTCAATCATGCTTGCATCTCTAGGGTGTTACATTTGATATTTCTAGGCCACTAAATCTTCTAGGCACTCAGACCTCAGTAAAAATGTCACTTCCTTAAAGGTACCGTCCCCTGACAATCCAATCTAAAAGGCTTCCCATGTCACCACCTCAGCCACTCTCCAGCCTATTTTATTAGCTGCCTTACCCCTCTCCGAAATTACCTAGTGCGTTTCTTTTTAGTTTAAGGTTTGTCTTCTCCCATTCCAGATCCAAAGAGAAGGAGCAACTCACAGATCTTGCTGACTACTAATGTCAGCATCTCTAACAGTGTTGCTTTTAGAGCCTGAGCTCCTTGAAGAAATGGTGGTTAAATGGAGGACTGAACACTGGGTGCAATGGAGAGGTGTACTTGATCAGACAGAGGACTCGTCCACAAAAATTAGCTCATCTATGAAGAACAGTTGTCTCCTATGGTTGTCCTCTATATAAATGTTTCCAAGGACGAATTGGATCAAATGCCATATTTATGTGATCAAGTACCTTTTGGTTTCCAGAAGAGAAAAAAATTAATTCCTAGACCAATATAATATTAAAATCTATTATGCCTTCATCATGAAAAAAAAGAGAGCAAGGCAGATAAATTAATGGAGAGATAGGAGATTCTCTCTCTCTCTCTCTCTCTCTCTCTCTCTCTCTCTCTCTCCCTCCCTCCCTCCCTCCCTCCCTCCGTCCCTCCCTCCCTCCCTCCCTTTCTCTCTCTCTCTTGTGTTATTCCTCAGAGCGGAAATGCTCTGTTCAGACACAGCTTGGAAGATATAAACATCATTGAAATTCAAAAGCAGTTCTGAAAGAGAGGATGCCTCAATTGGTATGCAAGAGATGTTTCCTCCCCTGAATACATTATGAACTTGAAGCATGCTAATATGCCATGCTATCATAAGCACCAGATGGGGCAGTAGGCAGTACATGTCCCATCAAACCTCAAGAAGATGTATTAATGTTCATGCTCTTTAAAAAAAAAAAAAAATCCTTTGCCTGCATCCCAAGACTTGCACATTTCTTAGCATTCAGTCACTTTCTCTCAGCACACAGTCCTCCAGGGCTGCTCTTCTTCAGCAGATGGTGCCAGGAATCATTTCAATCTATTTTATCATGGGAGGCAAAGGCCACAAAGCGTGTCAGACTATGCTTACTGAAGACCTACCCAGCACAAAAGAGAAAACAGAGGATCTGGGAGACACAGGAAATCAATCTTCCCAGGCAGGCACAACTGAGGAGCCACTTTTTAACTGTGCTAAAAACGTATTTATGCTGAACAGAGAAGGATAAGGCAAGCTTCGAGTATTTAATGTGTTTAAATTCTCAAAACGACTTGATTTTTATTGTGAAACAGGTCTACTTCAATATTCTATAAAGCAGGCTGGCTGACTTCACAAAATTATGAATCATCTGCAGGTGGTCTCCATGAGACCGGGGCACAGTAAATGGGACCTAAGTACAATAAAGCCAGGGTTGCTGAGAAGTCGCCCAAATACGTAAGTATCCAGAAACTGGATGACATGTTCCTCTGTCCCCTGACCTGTCAGATTCACTCTGTGGCACCTGACTATTTTACCAGAGGTAGAGGCTCTAGATGACTATTATTTGTAGTTGTTCAAGTCTTAATTTTGTAATACATCATTTAAAGTAAATAAACTTCCTTGATTTTCATGTGGTTAGGATTTAAACTGACTTATGATGAAATAAGGCCTGTCTCTCTGGAATACACAAGGAGACAAGAGTCACCATTTGTGACACTGGTTCTCCTGTGTAACTACCCTGAGAATTCCCTGATCTGTGTCAAACACAGACTGCTGGAATTACTCCAGAATCTGTTTGTTTTCAGGGCTGGGAAGCAAACCTTCAGAGATGCTGATTCAGTTAGCTGGAGAATTGATGCTTCTACCCAGTTTCCAGACAGACTGCTGCTGGCCTGTGAAGCTCACTGACAACCTAGCTGTACTTGGTGCTTGGCTAACCCTGCAAATGCCATTAGTCTGTTCTGTGTACCAGCAGTGAAAGGAGGGACCCTCTGAGGTCAGGGAAGGCATTGGGATCTACTGGAGCCGGGGTGACGAGCAGTTGTAAGCTGCCTGACATGGGTGCTGGGAACCCAACTCAGGTCCAGTGCAAAAGCAGTATGTGCTCTCATCCACCGAGACACCTCTCTCTAGTCTCATTCCGCCAAGGATTTTTTAAAAAGCACAAACTGAGAGAAACACAGAACCCTTGCCAAATGGACAAGACTATTTTACAAGGTAGATCACACTCTAACAGGCTCTGAAATCCCAAAGCCTTACTTTCTGCCCGCTGGAACAAATACAAAAGGGCAAAAAATTTTATCGAGAGCATTAAAATGAGACATTATGCTTTTCAAGAAAATATATATATCATTTACTGAATGAATTATCCCAGCAGTCTCTCGAGACTCAAGATAAATTTTACCAGCTTATCAAACTGCAACTCATCTATGATCATTGATTTGAGAAACTGTTGGCTGAATTTCCTGTGTAACTGAAAAGATTAAAATATTTTGTTAATATTTGCCTTTTGCGAAAATCTTACTCAGTGTGTCTGTTGGAAGACTGAGAATGTATACCCATCTTCCCCCTGGAGACAAGAAGGAAAGAGAAATGGCCGAATGGGAGCCACTAAGACGGCTCAGCAGGCAAGGCCCTCCCACCAAGCCTGGAGACCTGAGTTTGATCCCTAGGATGTAAACAGTAGAAGGAGAGAGTCTATTTGCACAAGTTGTTCTCCGACCTCCACACAAACAACACGGCATATACACCAACACACACGCAATAACAGCAAAATTAAGGCATACAGTTACATATACTTTAAAAATATAGTTACATGCACCTGTCAAAGTCCTGTGCTTTATTTCTCATTTGGGGTTTACTTAACAAATTAATTTTTAATGTATTATTTATTGTGTCGTGGAGGATGTGAACATACTGTGCATACATAGGTGTTGGAGAATAACTTGTGGAAGAGAGCTCTTTCCATCTACCACCTGGGTCCCAAATTCAAGTTGTCCATGAGTTCGAGAACAGCCTGGTCTACAGAGCAAGTTCCAGGACATCCAGGGCTACACAAAGAAACCCTATCTTGAAAAAACAAAAAACAAAACAAAAATTCGAGTTGTCAGGCCTGGCAGCAAGCATCTTTACTCACCAAGCCATTTTTTGCTGGTCCAATAATTAATTTTTAACCAGCACAAAAAAGCATAAAAATTAATCTATTCATAGAGTGTCATGTGATATTTTGATATATACATATATTGTACAATGTTTATACCAGGTAAAATATATAGATATCTCCTCAAATACTGGTCATTTTATGATAAAAGCATTTAAAGTCCTTTTGTTGAAGCACTTTGAAATAGTGAACTATTTCACTATTTTACTAGCTGTAGTCACTTTACTGTATAATCTCACACACCACACACACACACACACACACACACACACACACACACACACCACAATTTCTTGTTTCTATCTAAATGTATCTTGGGGCTCACTGATCAACCTTCCCCCACTCACTCTCACATGCCAGTTAAGTATTATATGCTGAATTATACTTACAGCAAATATAATGATAAATTAGTAGACACATTACATACTTACTATAACTATCATGATACTAGTGGCCAGTAAAGCCATATGGCCAAAACACATGTATTTTCTTTCCCTGCCCTTGAAAGAGATGCTTGGTTCAAATTGTTTATCAATTTTTTTTTTTTTTTTTACAGAATTCACTCCTTATTTTCCCCCTCATTAGTTACTATGCTTTGTATATTATTTCTTTCCTTTGAAATATCTGTGAATCCTAGGCAACATCCACTCACTCCTTTGTTAAGCAAACGTTTGTTGATTGTCTTCTATATGCTACCATGCAGGGAGCCTGGAATGGAACTATTAAAACTAGGAAATCAAGATGTTAATGTAAATGGCAGCTCTATCAATGTGAATTGGTGATGCTGCTAATATCTATTTTAAACAGCAAAGAAAAAGTGTGTGACTTGGAATAGCACAGAACTGAAAGGGAAATGTACTCAGCTTCCAGTCTTCATGACATCACACACCCAGAGAGGAATCAGTGAGGTAGAACAGTCCTGAGTGATCTACATTGGACCACAAGGAGAAATCAGCCATTTATTTAAACTTAAACGCCTCCACGGGCATCTCGGGCTCTCACTGGGTGTGTTCTTTACTAACTCTCTCACCAATCTGTGTTTGATGATCTGGTTTCCAAGACAGCAGATGACTCGAAAGGGTAAAGGTGGGCACGAAAATAGAGAAGGGTGGGCAGCTGACAGAAAGAGACAGAAAAGCCCATGTACATAGACAAAACTCACTGAGCACAATAATCTACAACTGTTGCCTGGGAGCCAAACACTTTCTCTTTTATTTTAAAACCAGAGTCTGTTATAATAACCCCTTGGCTTTATACCAATGCCAAACCCACTTACCAACAGCATTGCCAGCATCCATGAAGTAAGAAGGCAGGAGGATGGGGTACATGTTTCTACATTTTTTTAAAGACAGGGTCTTATGGTGCCCAAGCTTGCCTTGAACTCACTGTGTACCAGAGGATGACCTTGAACTCCTGATCACCCCATACATCTACTTCCAGGAATGCACCACTACACAAGACTTCATACTACTTTAGTACAAAAAGAATGAAGAGCAAGCAGACAATCAAATGACTTGCTTTTGGACACACATCTAAGAAATCGACACTCTCAATGTTTTATGGTTGTGATGGATGGCCTCATCAATACAGTATATTAACTGTTCATAATACAAGCCCATCATAAAGCTGAAAAGAAAACCAGCAATGCACAAAATGACCCCCCCAAAAAAAAACCCCAGCTTGACATGAAAATCATGGTTGTCCAAAAATGACAGATTAATAAACACAAAAGTTTAAGAAAGTAAACAAAATTCTTTCAGAAGCTTAAGAAAACTGTCTACTCTCTGGAAAACACCACAAAGGGGCTTAATTCTCCGAGAAATTTCAGTAAAGGATTTGCCAACACTGCCACGACACCAAACGTTTTACATCCAACCACACAGTCAAAATACAGATGATGACGAAAAAGAACCAGACACTCCTCAACACATCGAATGGTACAGACTCAACCACGGCCACTCTTCTTTCAATGACATCCCTTAGGAAAACACTAAAGAGAAAGAGGTTTGAGAGACTGATTACACCTATTTTTCTCTACTGTGTTAGCCTTTGTGTTTGGCAAGCCCTGCCAAACTGAAAAATTGGGTTTCACCTCTGAGGTCTGTCACTCTTGATATTTTATAAACCCCACTATTAGGAATGTGCGCTAACAAAGCCTCAACATTGAATATAAACTTTATTTTGCAAGTGATTTCTAAGGACAGAAATCTTTATTTTTGATTCCTTTACCATATTTTTGTCACTAGGCTGTGCATACACAACTAATGCTGAAGGGCAGGAGATAAATCACATAGTAAGAGGACCCAAAGTTCTGCTGTAACAGGAGTAGAGCTCCGGAGGCAAGAAAACTGCCCATCTCACAGGACCAGCAGATGGCTCCCGTCTCATTCTCTTCAAGGCATATATTAAGTGGTCTGGGTGGGAAACTCTATAAATGATTATTGTGGGAATCTCAAATTCAACTATTCGGATTCCTCCCCGTAGCCTGAGAGTCATCACACCAACCGAACTCTGAGAAAGGCAGCGAAAGGAAATTACACCAAGTTCAAATGTAAGTGCAAGGTAATGCTTTGCCCCAAAGTCTAGCAACTGCTGTTTCAAGTAACAGTATCCCATCAAGCACCTTCCAGACTGTTAAGATGCTGTTCATTTCCTTAAATTCTTTCAGATTCTCATTAAAGCCTAAACACATCATGGACACCTCCTCATATTCTTCTCCCTGAAGACTATTTTGCCTAATTACATAACTGAATGCTAAAGTGTTGACCTGCATCACATTTTTATGAGTGCCTTCAAAATTATTTTCTTGCTCAAGTCCCAAGCACTCTGTATAATGTTAAGCAACCAAACAGAATTAAAGGGATCCCTCTAAAAAAGCAGGCAAGACTGCACTCACCAACTTACCACTTAGCCTGTAGAAAGGAAATGTGGGGGACGTTTGAAACCTCCTCAAGAAACTGCCATGGGAGGAGCTACCTGCTTCTGACAGTGCCCTTGTCCTCTGCTGCCTATACGCCCAAGAGGTCTGAGAGCAGAGCCACAGCTCCTGATGGTCTAACCACCAAGCAACCTTGTGTTTATTAACCACACATTCAACAATGTTGTCTGTGCATGTGATGACTATGTCATCTGTTCCAATTTCTTACTCATTCAAAACACAGGAAGTCACCCACCTGAGTGGACCAACGATAGACATCTGGGGTTCCACATCTCAACAACCAAACAGCACCGCCACCAAGAGGCGGTGCCTTACCTACTAGGACAGTTTTGTCAGGCTGCAAGTAGGCAATTTCTCTTGTGGGTTATGTTGCTGTTGTTGTTCATTTGGTTTTTTGTTTGTTTGTTTTGAAGATAGTATCTCACCATGTTGTCTAACCTGACCTCAAACTCATGGTCCTTCTGCCTCAGCCTCCACAGTTCTGGTACTACAGACATTCACTACTATACTTGGCTAAGAAATTTTACTGGAGGACAATTACTCACACTGCACTTTCAAGAGAAATGGGTGAGGATAGAGACACCTTAGCAGTTAAGAGCACATGCTACTAGTGTAAAGGACCAGGGTTCAGTTCCCAGCACCCACAGTGTAGCTCACAACCATCTGTAACTCCAGTTCCAGAGGATCTAATGCCCTCTTCTGGCTTCTGCAGGTACCATGCATGCTCATGTGCACAGACACAGACACAGGCAAATCACACATAAAATTAAATTAAGTAAACCTCTTATTTAAGAAAAAGAGGAATGGGAACATACTGAAAACAGCAGGAGCCTAACCTGCTTTAGCCAAGATCATTCTTCATAATTAAAGCTAATGATGTTTTACTGCCTTTAATTTTAGCAAACAGAAACACTGACTTCCTTAAGTTCCTCATGTTGACCACACTTGTAATCCCAACTCTTGAGGTATAGGGTCAGGAGGACAAAGAGCAGGCCTCGGCTATGCAGGGAGTTCCAGGCCACCTTGGGCTACACAAGACACTATGTCAAAAATAAATAAATAAATAAATAAATAGAAAAAGAAAGAACAAAAAATAAACTATACCTTCTTTGCCTCTGTTCTTCTAACTCAAACATTCCCCTTTTAATGTACCTCGAGCCTCCATCACTAGGAAGCACACCCCTGTCAAGTTGCAGCCAGTCTATTCCTCTCAAGGAGAAAACAGGGGATCCAAATTTAGCAAGTAGCCCAGGGAATCCCATCTAACCTCATCTACTTGTCCCTGGGCAAGCTGCTTCATTTATCTGAACGTCAGATGTCAGACAGCTCACTTGGTGAGAAGAACCATTTGCAGAGGTGTAGAGAGAGTGAGAAGGCCTGTGCAGAGCCCACCCTGACACACAGAGGCTTTCAATAGCAGGCCGCCCTTTGCCTCTGTCAGAGATGGAGTGTGTTTAGAAACAGTAGTTTGCAAGTTCCCTCTGAGATTAAGAAGGTTTCTTGATTCCTTTGATTGCAACTCTATAGGTTGAAAAACATAATTAAGCTAGACATTCTCGGAAAGCACATTTACATTAATATTAATTAATGCAAACAGCTGTTTGAGAAAGCCAGCCAGATCAAACTGTTACTTGGTCAGGTGTGACATCTATTGTTCTCAAGTTATGAGTCATTTAAGTTAATGGCTTACTCCTCGAGCTACAGTTAAATACCAAAGAACTGCAACCGCACAAAGAAACTGCTTCGTGAAATACTACGTCCTTCCTTCACTCAAGAATTTCAATTCCATGAAACAATAGACAATGTCCCACTCTTAGTACAAGAGCAACACAGCCAAAACTGTTAAGTCTCCTAACTGAGCGGGAAAGGAGACAAGCAAGCTTTGTAATGAGGATTTCATTCACCCTAGAAGTCTTTGACTCCTAATGCAGGTATGAGCCTCTCACCTCTGGGTCTTTTACAGGATCCCACACCCAGGATCCACTTATTTCAACAACAAGAGCCCAAGGCTCTAAACACACTGAACAGAAAGAAGGACAGAACCACAGTTATCTCTGGTACCTGACTTATTTTCTGAGCCATGTGTGAGTATCCCCTCCCTTTTGGGGCTGTCATGTCATAGTTTTGCCAGCCTTTCAACCCAGCACTTGGGAGAGAGAGGCAGGTGGATCTCTGGGAGTTTGGGGCCAGCCTGGGCTAAACAATGAGATCTTGCCCCCAAACAGTCTCACAGTGAACCATATCTAGCTCCTACTTTCCAAATTATTATAAAGTTACAGGCACACTGTTGCACAGGCTGAGTGTTCCATGTCATGGAAATTTCTCTCACAGAGCTCTACAATCCTCAAGCAGGAGGGAAGACCACAAGTAAGGGCGATTTAGGGCTGGGGGAGGGGGTGGAGTTGGGGGTGGAGACATGGGGGGGGTGGAAACGGGGGGGGGGGGATGAGGGTGGAAACAAAACAGACAGCCTGGCTGTGACATGTTAACATAATTCCAGTAAAACAGCATTGAGAAACAACATGGAAGAATGGGGACCGGAGGCAATCTTTGACTTGACAGGCCCCTTTACCTGTGGGAGCCTCAGTTTCAGCCTCTCTTAAACCAAATGTTTGCAAGACAAACCTAGCTCTAAAGATGACCCAGAAGGCTGTTCAGATATCAGAATTACTGCATCATCTCTGTAAACATCAGTTATCAGCATAGAAATGATAAGTAAGTAGACATTTCTAGACTACATAACGCCCACTAAGCAAATGCTATTTAGGAAATGTAAATGACCAATTGGGTCTTTTGGTGGGTTATCTGTTATTTGCTTTGTTTTGTTGTCGAAAGAGGCTCTTATGCAGCCAGGCTGCCCTGAAAGTCTCCAAGCAACAGAGAATAACCTTAGGTAGCCTCTACCTCAATTCTGTGTCTATGAAACCTGCAGAAATTATAAATAATCTCTCGCCTTTCTCCCCCCCCCCACTCTGTCTCTCTCTCTTTCTCTCTCTGAGAATAAAAAGAAGATCAAAAATATTTTTTAGTAGACTGTATACAGGTAAATAAACCATAAACACTTTCAAGTTATCTAAAATATATAGAATCGAAAGGCCAAGTACTGAGAAAAATTAATGAAAAAGAATTTAAAAGAGAAAGACATAAAGTGAGAGGGTTTGAATGGAAGTTGAAACTTCTGAATTTCTGTTCCAAAGAAGTAATATCTGTATAATCTACATTTATAATTGGGTATTTAAGGCTCATATAGTTTTCTTTTAATAGCTGTCATGAGGCTTATTTGAAACGCAAGAGTCAGCCTAATAGGATAGCAAACCGACTCGCAAGGTAAAACAGCATTGGTAGATGAGTGCAATGTTTGTCTTCGTGCATAATAGGATTTACATACATCTATTAAAGCATGCAGATATAACCAGGTGCATTACCCACATGTTCAGTTACAAGGGACACTAACAGTTGTCTGTCCGTGGCAATTTCACTTCTGGTTTTGTTTTGAGTTTGGTTTTTTTTTTTTTTCTTTTTTACACAAATCATCGCTTGCAAGCATTGATGTTAAAAACAGAAAAACAGTCTAGTACACAGTGGCTATAAATGCCAAATCAATTTTCAGCAGATAATAAAGTCCATGTTTTACAATCAGCAATGCACTGTTTTACTACCCAAAAATGTAAGCTAATAATATATAGCCCTCCTAAATGGAAAATGCAGATATGCTGTTAAAAAATAGGCGACTGTGAGAGGATGGATCATTTCTGCAGGGACCTTCTCAAAGCTATGTGTAAGTGTTTTGAAAATATCACATGATGTGGCCATGTGTTAAAAATTACAGCCAGTTAAGTTCTCTGCTAGGAAAAATATGTGGGCAATTTATGAAATGCACTCCAGGATGGAGATGTCTTAAGTAAAACCAGATTTTCAAAACAAACCTTTTTTCCCCCCTTTTGGAAACTTGAACTTAAAAAAAAAAGTTCCCGGCACATCTGGAGAGCAGGACCATTGAGAAAGGGTGGTCTGACCTAATGCTAGCCATCTTCTGAAAGAACAGCACTATTTCTGGGCTCCAGGGACTGTGCTAACTTACTGTCCTTTTAAGGAGACAGTCCTGAACGCATTCTGTAGGTCAACGCATGTTATTTGATAATAGCACACAGAGACTGACAAAAATTTAAATGTTTCAGAAAATTTGGGGTTGCTTTCTCTTGAAACAATATAACACCAAGGTCTCCCAGACTTCTATAAGAACACATTTCCTTCTCTTATACACAAGGATCAGCTTGTCAAAAAAAAAAAAAAGAAAGAAAGAAAGAAAAGAGAAAAGTGACAGGCGGTGAAGTCACATTTCCTTCTAAGTGAGTTAAGTAACTTTAAAATAGTTTATTTCTCCAAAGCATACACAACCTCCTTTGACTTTTCATAACTCATTTTGTAACAGTATGTTATCAACAACTAACAAAAGGAGGAGGTGTTCTTTTCCCAAAACAGTTCGACCAAAGCCTAAATGAAAACTTGTTCTTCACCTGCCCACTCCCAGGATGTTGTGTGCCTGAATAAGCTCGGAGTCTGCACATCTGTTTCTAGTGATTCTAAGCCTTATAAGAGATGTCTTAGATCTGAAGACTATTACATCAAGTCTGAGACAAGGAATCACTTCTGACACTCGAATTACTAATAAATAAATTAGAAAGTTGATATTGAAATGTGTAGGCAATAAAAAAGATAGTGATACCAGGTTATACAAACATATCTTTCCTTTTAAACTTCTTCACAGAATGTTGTACTAAAAATGCAAAGCTACCCCCAAGACGGCTTAAAAAATGTCCATTAATATAAATATACAATGGACTAAAATATGTTAAAAAACATATTAAGAGGTAGTCCATCTGATACTAGATTTAAAATATAATAATACAGATGGGTGTCAAAAATAGCCAAGCATCATATCTGCTCAAGTATGGCCATCCTGAAACATGCTCACAGTCACAGCTGTTGATAGACTCTGCATCTGAGTACAAGGCTGTCTAACACAGAGGGAAGGAGGGAGGGAGAGAGAGAAGAAGAAAGGGAGGGAGGAAAGGCGAGAGAGAGAGAGAGAGAGAGAGAGAGAGAGAGAGAGAGAGAGAACCCATACTTCAGAACACCAATACAGAACCAGTCAGATATTAACGACTTAACACTAAAGCCAACTTGCAATGGCAAAACCTTAAGTACAGTTCAATGCTTTGAAGATTACTTTAACAGTCATGTAAGGCATAAGGAGAAGAGGCCCTAACTAGTCCCCATCCCCTAGTATCATACACAAGAGGCTTTGGTTCTGTTTTACCAAGATACCACAGACTCTGGAGGATGCTGCTATATCATGTAACACTCATCTATTAAGAGCATAAAAACAAAGAACAATTGAATTGTAAAATTTACGTGAAACTGTGCTCCAACGGTCTGGTAAAATAAAAAAATAAGTAAAACATAGGCACGTTCATACCAATTCCAAGGGTACATTTCCTCTTCAGTTACATGGTGCGTACAAATCAAAATGAGAACTTAAAGAGTTAAAATGACCTTTCTAAGACCCCGGCTATCATCTTTTTGGTAAATTGAGTTTCCCCATATTTCAGCTTCTGTGCATTCCTAGCCCCTCCAACAACAGAGAAAGTGCAGTCCTGGACAAATGCATCCTTTCTGCACACACATCAATAACGATGAGAACGGACTCCGAGACGTATCCTAAAGGGAAAACATTTCTCAAACAACTGGCGATACCCACACACAACTGTGGCTGCAGAAAACTGGCAGATAATGTTTCAAAACACCATCTGGGAGGTGTGCAGACTCTGACCAAGCACAGCCTCTTCTGCCTGCCCTACCCAAATAATCTGTACACATCAGCCAGCTGGAAGAGCTCTGTGTGCCCTGCCTTTATCCGCTCTGCGTTCGGCACAGGACAATTTAGAGGGTAGAGACAGCCCTTCTCCGCACCAGGCTTCACAAGCAAATCCTTCTCTGGCAGCAACCACAGAAGCACTCCAGTCTCCAAAGATAATATTTTTTGGGGAAATTGTCATACACTAAATTTCCAGGGACACGAGAATGCCACTAATCCAGCATTCTTCTTCTAAATGACCAGATTTCAATGATTTATATGATAACATCTAAGGACTACGATTTAGGGCAAGAAATGCCTTCTAGTGCCAAAGATTCCTTCATTTTCTTTGACGTAAACAGCTCTTCAAAGACCTTCTCCCAGAATTCTACCATAATCTAAAAACTCTCTCCACAAACAAATACCCAACATAGAAAGTGCAGATGACAGTCCTGAAACCCAGAACAGAGACAACACTTCTCAGTGAAGCTAATCCCCTGTGTAAACTGCTCAGGCAAAAACATCCACCGTTGTCCCTCCCCTCAGCTTCAAAGGCACACCTCTCCATATCCTGAACCCCTACATCCAGATTTTGATAGCTTTCATTATGTTGCCTCCCAATCACACCTCCATCACCCCATAGCCTCTCCCTGCCCTCATCCAATACAGCAGTGGCAGGGCAGTCGATATTTTCCATGCATTATAGAAAGTAAAGCTTCCTTCCTTGCAAGAAAAGAGGGCTCACTCACCAGGCATCCTGGAATCCAGCGTGTAACACACTGAAAGCAACTCTGTGTTAAGAGGGAGCGCGATGCGGGCTCATGCCTCCTGTTCTGGAATGTGCGGGGCGGTGGAGAGGAGGGCCATCAGAGGGGCTGGGGCGGCATGGCCCGAGGCAGGGAGCTGGGCGCGTGCGCCTGCCAGCCAGAGACAGATGGAGAGCTGACACTCCGGATTGCACTTGGAGCAGAAATGTGGAGGATGACAGGAGCACATGTGGCCTTGAACCCAGTCCTGTCTCTTCAGGCAGAACAATGACAGGGACGTGTGTGCAAAGTATCACAACTCCTGCCTCCCCTTCTCCACTCTACCTCCCGCCCCAGTTCCAGAGCACCAAAAAGCAGAAAGTGAAATGCAGAAAGATAAGCTAAATGCTGAATAATTCATTCACCACCCCCCACTTCCCAGCTCAAAGTTAACCCGTATCTTGCCAAAAGATGGCAATGTTGACCTGGCCCCTACAACTCACACTGCAAGGCTTCCTTCCTCTTCTAATTTTAACAGGCATTACTGGGAAGTACGGTTTCAAACAAACAGGGGCACAGACCACAAAGCTCTTTTATTGATCTGGAAAGCCCGAACAACCTAAAAACATCTTGTAAGACTGTGTGCTGTGCCAGCTCACCGTCCGGCACAAAGTATCAGGGGTATTCTTTCATCAGCTTCTTGGTAGCATGTGTAAAACAGAACACTCTTTTAGAAGCAGAATCCAACCATTTTTAGTTTACTGGAGTGCTTCGGATCTCCTGGGATCCCATGTTGAGATGCTCCAAACATTTTCAGCTCACTCTCCTCAACTTTTCATAGGGATCCACAGGAGACAAAAACAAAATCTGCATAGGAAAGCCCTTTCAAAAGCTGAACAATCATGCTCTCCTGATTTCCGATTTTTTATTTTTATTTTTCTGCACACCCTTAAATGTTTATCCTGACCATGCATAACACATATCCAGCATGGTTCAATGGACTCTTCTCTATTAAGCTTTAATGGACACCATGATATATAAAACTAGGAGCCTTTGTTACAGGGCTTTATCTAAAGCTGGCTATTTTCTTCTCAGCAGTCTCTTTAGTCCTTTGTAAAACATCCTTGCCTCGTAGGAGAAACACAAGCCTGCCTGCCTTGCATGCCTGTTTCTAAACACACAAAAATGCGGAAGAAAAATATCATTCTCCTTTAAACTCTTCTTTACAATTTAACACTTGCAACTCTTCCCTGCCTGTGTTGTTTGATGGTTTGTTTTAACAACGGGGCTCGTGTGGTGGTCGATCCCTCAGGCTCTACCTTCCCACTGTACATCCAATCCACTAGACACACAGAATTCTACTAAACAATTCTGCTCAGGACTGACCAACCAGCCAGCTCAGTGACCATGAAGACAGGATCGGCCCCTTTAACTCCTGCTATTCCGGCAGTGATCAACACATCCTTCGTTTATTTGACATTCTCTAAAGCTTTTGTCAAGTTGATTTTACCCCCTCCTTGCTGCCTTCAAGAAATTCTAAAAGACCCCATCTGCAAACAGGCAGTGATTCTACCCTTTGCCCAAGAGTATTCCAAAACACAAGCACACAACACACACTGCACAAACAAAAAATATATCATCTTTGAGAAACAGCATCGATCAATAAGAATTTCTACAGCTCCTGAACACTGTACCCTAGAAGGACTGCTTCAGCCAGTGAACCCCTCAAAAATCCATCACTGTCAGAGCCAACTTGTAAAAAGACTACAATTCATAATGATTACTCTGTTCTGTCACTAATAGTATACTACATTCTATTTATGAGGCCAATCTTTTTGTTCATCTTAGTTAGATGTCACTTGTAATGAGGTTCTGTGTAATGGATTTCAGTTCGGTGAAGCACCAACCTCAAGCATTCTTGTGACAGAAAGTGTTATAGCATGCATGAGTGTGATCATCAATTAAGTGCTGGCATTGGGGCCTTTATGGAATCCAGAATCCTGAATCTGAAGATTTTCAGTTTTTAAAAGAGTATTTTTTAAAAGCCACTCAATGCTACACACCACTTTTTTTTTTAATACTATACCTGTTAGAAAGAAAACATTTTCACAGTGGGACACCCAACCTTTCATCAATATGCACAGTGAATCACTTCTAAAATAAAAAATCATATGACAAACTACAATATACTTCAAGAAAACTGGATGATATCTGGTTTTAAAACTAGGTCTTAATATCGGTACACTCCAAGTCCCTAAACCACAGCTCAGAAAATTGAACTTCCATATGCTGTGTGATTATGTATCTTTTCTATGTGTAAAAAGGCTTTTTAAGCTGTTATCTGACTACAGTAATTGCCACTTTAAATTGATCCACGTCAACAAAACCTGGATCCCTGGAGATTCTCACCTAGAAGTCTGATTGCAAAAAGGGTCTGGCTGAACGTGCATCTGAGACGAGTTCAGCGTTTTCTCAAGGAGCTGTCCCCTCCTTTAACCCAGAGACAGGCAAAGCTGCAGCTCCATTTGGCATCTCTCCCTGAACTGGGAAACCTGGATATGTATAGATACAGTTACTTAGACAGAAATAACTCCCCTTTAATAAAAAGAGTACGAGGAGCCAAGATCTCTAACATCCAAATTGTGTAATAAAAATAGACAATCAATAGCATGATGAATGCATTTACATAGGTGAATGGTGAACAGCAAAAAGAAGAATCAGAGTATGTATTGGGAAAGTTTTCTCCAGTGCAAAACGCTGTCCTGCATCACCATCAACATATAGTTTATAAAATTAAAATATATTCAAAACAACGAAGAATGATCAATTAAGCACTTTCTCAGAAAAATTGTGGACATTAATACATAACTTTCAATTTAGTAGAAAGACTTCTTTTAAAAGCAGTTTTAAAATGAGAGTTGCCTAAATCATCACTTTCAAAATCAGCAAATTTAGCCAGTAATGAAATGCTGGACGCATTAAAGAAAAAAAAATACGTGAGTAGGTTTGTGACGGTGACCTCGTATACTCCTCGTCTGGACGTCACAGTGCTGTGCCACTTCCAGAGCAGAGCAGCACGATAGTACCCTTTCCCTTTGTTCGGATCCGACTCAGCCACAGACAACAGCAGTCCAGTGGCATCATCTGCAGCACAGGAGAGACCTCCACCCTGGTGAAGAGAGAATTTGAGCAGGAGCTTTTCCAGGGCCGCCTCAGCTTCCCTCCCTGCCTCTTGCAGACTGTTGTGATACACTGTGCCTGCACACAGTGGGTAGTAAGTGAGTTAATTCAAAGGATCTGGAACCTCATTGATCCTAATTGAAAGCAATACACCCAACCAAATACTTTCCTACCCCATCTGCTCTGGCCTGCCACCAGCTATTCAATACAAGAGAATTAATAGTTTCAGATATTCTAACCGGGCCAATAAAGGCACTCATTTAAGCAGGGCTGCATTAACAACGTGAAAAAACAAGGGCAAAATGGGTTCAAATGGAGCATTTTACTTCTAGTTGGCTTTAACAAAGCTGAATAAGGTTTATTCTGACTTTTTATGTGCAAGACTTGATAAACTGAATGAGAAGGCACTCAATGATCAGCCAACGAGCATTGATGAATGGTCATTAAGACCCCCCTGCTCTCAGGGAGACCCTTCCACAAAGTGGCACACCAGCTTGAAAGGGCGGATTCACAAATGTCCAGATTTCTCCGCTTGCTTGTTCCACTTTCTATTTCAGACCACTGGCCACCAAATGAGGCTGACATATTGGAAAATAATGTTTTATGGGCGAGTGGTAAAAAATAAAATGGAGGCATTAGCTCTGCTTTCAAATTCAAATCTTCTAGTTTTGTCAGACCCCAAAGGTTTTGATTTTCCACCCAGCTGGAAGCTATTAGTGTTTTCTAAAGGCATCCCACTGACAGGGCAAACCTACCTAATGTGTGAGCTGTTGGGTGGAGGGAGATGGACCTCTCTGGATGATTTCCTAACTTCTCATCACTTTGACAGTCGATTAAATAGATACAACACCCAGTAAAAATGTACATTAATTTGTTTCTGCCACTGAAAGACATTTGAAGCTGTATTAAATAAAGGCCATAATAGATTGTCTCCTGACAAAGATAAATCCAATTATACTTTGTCTGCAAGAAAAACAAATGGCGTATGTTTTAGGCTATAACATAAGATACAGCCAACCACCAAGAAATGAGTGGGATAGAAAATAAGTCATAAAGTTCACTGAGTGTTTCATCACAGTGAGAGGTGAGCTGTCATCTTTTCTATAACTGCCTGCTGTAAAGAGATAGACACAGTCAGACAATTTCTAGTATTTTCTTTGAGGGGAATGATTGGCAAGCATTTGCACTTCCTCAACTGTCAGCTGGCATCCAGAAAGTGACCCACAAGAACTTTGCTTAGTTGACAAAAGAGCAGTGTTGTGACTGCCGTCTTAAGAATCTGAAGGGTGTATGAACATCATGGGGTCAAAGGTTCTTTAGGGCTGTCCTAGAGGGCCTAAGTGCTAAGCAGTAAGATGCAATGGACTAAAAGGAGACATGCTGGAGAGAGGAAGCTTATCTTAATAGGTGATTATACAGACATTACAGAGGCAGAAAGGGCTGTTTTGCTTGGATCAATTGCAACTAGATAGACAAGGCCCCCTCCGTCCTGGGGAGAACATGCCATGTGGTCTTTTGCGAACTCCTATGCTACCAGGCCAGTGGGAGGCAGGGAACCAGATGGTAACAACACAACCTCTCCACTTCACCTTGGTCTTAACACTCAACTCAGTTTGAAGTTTGTATCTCTATTAGCTTATGTAGGTTAACAATGGGCTCTAAAACTAACGTGAAACTTCCAGCCTTAAACATGACTTCAGCCAGTAATGTCTTCCTAATAAGCCAGTCTCTGTGACATTTTCCCCCTCTTAACCATGTTTATAAAACGAAGTAGCACTTACAATCACTTTGACATGTTTTGTTTGTTTGCTTGGTTTTGTTTTGTGGGTTTTTTTGGGGGGTGAGGTTCAAGACAAGGTTTCTCTGTATAGCCCTGGCTGACCTGGGACTCACTCTGTAGACCAGGCTGGCCTCAAACTCAAGAGATCGGCCTGCCTCTGCCTCCCGAGTGCTGGGATCAAAGGTGCACTACCACTGCCTCCACCACCACTGGCATTTTGACAGTTTTTGAAGCAATATATTTGATTTTAGGGCTCTGGTCAACATGCATTATCCAGCTGGGCA
The DNA here is from genome assembly GCA_902168425.1 of Peromyscus attwateri. NCBI lineage: Eukaryota > Metazoa > Chordata > Mammalia > Rodentia > Cricetidae > Peromyscus > Peromyscus attwateri. The sequence goes on from CABHPP010145360.1 coordinate 22,704, forward strand.
TAGTGATGCCAGCCCTCAATAACAATACTTTGGAGACAGAGGCAGGTGGATCTCTGGATGTTTAAGACCAGCCTGGTCTGCATAGCAAGTTCCAGGCCAGTCAGAGCAACATAGTAAGACCCTATCTCCAAAAAGAAAGAGAAATAAAGATAACTGCAAATACACACACACACACACACACACACACACACACACATACACACACACACACACACACTACATATGAAAGAAAATGTTTGATATTATATACATAAATATGTAGATTTATGTGTATTTGTGCAAAATTAAGTCTTAAAGGTATTACTTGCTAGAAGCAAATAGAACCTGTTATTTGTAATTATTATTATTTATTTATAGTAGTGACAGTGTCTTTATAGTATTACAATATATTACATACTTTGGTAATAGACAACTTTTGAATTTCAAATCTAATGTTTAAGAAAACCTAAACTCTGGAAACTGCTTTAACATTCACATTGGTTGAACATTATTTTATGTAAATGAAACTTAAACCCACTAGTGTTCTTAAAAGTAGATCTCTCCACAGGAAAAGTGGTTTAAATTCTTTTTTTCTTTTTAGATATTAAATAAAAACACTTCGGTTTTAACCCATAGAGTAGATTACTAGTCCTATTGACTCTCTTTTCAAATAAAATCATTATGTTCCGATTCAAAAAAGATCTTTAAAAGATCTATTTGCATACAAATCTGCAGATAAGATACCATTTCCATTTCCATCCCGTTTCCTAACCACAAATCCACTGGGATAAGATGGAAGGTACCTAACTGCTCTGACCCATCCCTGTCACGAGGCCTCTAGCACTCTGTGGAAAACCTTTGTCTCAATGCCACCACCTTCCCATCTTGACTAATGGCTAGTTAGTTTTGTTAAAATGCAAGGGTGATGGCGTATGCTCCAGTGAACTTTCCCTCCTCTCAGCACCAGAGACAAAAACCTGCAGCTCTGCTGTGCACAGGCAGCCATCTGGACAGCTTTCCCTCAAAGCCCAGCCCACACCACACTGCAGGCAAAATCAGAGGGCTCCAGAGCTCTGTGGGGCTATTCATGACATACCAATTTCACATTTTCTGCTTGTAGGCTTGCAACAATAAATGCTAATGAGGACTATGAATGACAATTTTAAAGACAATAAAAAGGTCTCCAAATCCCTTGCATATGGAGACACTGTTTTCAAAACTTCACCTTCTGGTGCAGCGCTGTAAGAATCTAAAGGATTTTAAAAAAAAATAACCTAAGGAAAACAATAAGATGATCAAAGCACAACTGAATCCTTAAGATTTCCAGAGAAAGCAATCTGTGTAGGGCTAGCAACAACAGGCTTCACCAACCCCATGAATTCATAAGGCACCTGATCTCGATTACCCTTGTATCTTAGACAGGACTCTCAATGAAACACTGACACACCACCCCTTTTGAGCCCGAGAAGTATTTATCTAAAAATAATTATAATCAGCATGATACCCATCATCATTCTTTGGCCCAACAGTAAATATTCCACATATTTTTAAATAAATAAAAAATGCAAACAGGATCTCTTCTGGTGACATCTATCTTCAAAACCAACACAACAGTAAAGGAGTGCCACAAGTTCGAAGCCTGGCTGATCTACACAGCAAGTTCCAGGTCAGCTGTGGCCTTGGAATATAAGGCTATATCCAAACAAAACACAAATATAATTATTTAGAAATAATCATAATGCTGCCACGACTCTGTGTAGTGAGATTTTATGTGATGATTTTTTTCAAAATTTTCTAAAATGAGGATATATTACACATTGAACTAAATATATTTCTATATAATATATATTGCTTTCAATGCAATAAAAGAACAGAACAAAAAGTATAAACACAGGAGTATTTTAATCGTCAACAAAGAGATTCTCTTCTTGCTATGGTTAGAGGAACTGCCTAGGGGCTAATTCTTTTCATTAACACAGACTTAAAACACTTTCAACAAAATCCACCAGGTGGAGCAAAAACACAGCAATATGAAGAACCCAGATTTTTTTTTTCTCGTCATATTTTTTCTAAGTACTTTTTATCTCTAGCAAACTCCCACTTCTTTTTCTCTATATTGAAAATTCTTAAAATCTATGCACACACATTAATTTGTTACATTTGTATATAGCGTCAGACTTACTAATGCAAACAAAAAACTCTGAGCTTTGAGTTTTATTACCAAATTCCACTCCAAAATGAGTTTTATCTGCCCAAATAATTCCCAGCATAGCATATCTGCTATAGTATCAAGGTGAATTTTAAAATTAATGTTTTATAATGACCCCAGAGGCCTTCGTCACTCTTACTCCTCCCCGCCACGAGAGCAGGCAGAATATAACCCATTGCTGTATGGTCCTGAATATAGGAAATACAGGGGAGTGCTTCCAATCTTTGAACCACAGCTCAGTCCACTTAGAAACTTCAACTTCATAAAATTATTCTTAATTGTATGTCTCATTAACATTTTCAGAAAAGAACTGCTTTTTCTGTGAAAATGTCCCTTTTCCTTTCCCGTTGGTAGGCTGACACAAGGTCCAGGTCACTAACACAATTGTTCACTGGCTCTTGGCCAGCGTGATTCCGACCCATTCTCTTCTCTTCCCTATCACTTTTTCTGCCTCTTTTACTCCAGGGGGACAGAGCAAACTCACCTGAAAACCACAACTCTGTCCATTTGTCCTTCAGTCAAGTCCTCCCCTGCTAAACCCAATGCTGTCCCCAGGACTACTATCACCTTCATTCTAGAAAGCAGTGACTGAGAAAAAACTAGACACGGTGGGAGCTCAGGAGGCAGGGTGGGATGTAATGAAGAGTCTGTGGAGAATGAGTTAGGAATGTTGACAGTGGCTAAAAAGGTATTTTTATGTTTTCTCTCCCCCCCCAACCCCCCCCCCCCCACCCCCCCCCCCCATACTGATGTTGAAAAGAGAAATACGCTATAGGAAATGCAGCAGGCTGCTACATAAATAAACAGGAACAAGTCTGCCCATAGGGAACTCCAGGCAGTTACTTAATGCCTGTTGGGTAACAGACCACCTGGCCAGGTCTGTCGCCAGGTACACCAGGCTAATCCGGCTATTTAATGATTATACACTTTCTCCTGGTTCAGTATACAAATACTCAAACACAGGCATTATACCCACAAATATAATAGGAATTAAAAGTTTCAAAAACAGTTCCCATCAAATACTCTCCTACAAAAGCCAATCGCTTTATCATTTGGAGGGAAGGAGTGCACAGAACCTATTGGCAAGAGCTGAGCTGTGTGTGTACAGTGGTTCAAAAGAAGAAACTGCTCTTTTTACATGCCCACAACTCTTATTTATACTTACATAGGCAAACGTGTGCCTCTAAAGGGTAAACATCCTTCAGACTATATGACAGAATCCTAATGAAGTAGTTGGAAAAACCAAATGACTACACATGGAGTCACACTTTCCTCTGAGTTTGAAGGAAAAAGTACAACCACCCTTGCTCCCCACCCACAGGGAGGACACTTCATCAGTCCACACTATAGATAAAGGAGCTGCCAGACTTCCTCTGGGGAAGGTACCATCTTGTTATATCTGGGAGATCTGTCAAAGGGCTTCATCTCCAAGCACTTCTGAGAATATTTTCCCTGTGCGATCCCCCAAAGTTAGACATATTGCTAACCAATATTATTTCTCACCCCCTCCAGCTTCCACCAAAGGGTGTGTGGCCCTTCCCACTGTAAATGTCAACACTATATTCCAATTCCAAGAAAAAAGAGAAAGACCCAATGTCAAAAATTCTATTACCTTTTGCTTAAAAACAAGATATTCTATTTTAATATATGATTAAATATGTCATCTGAGAACTGTTAGTTCCACACTACATTATTTTGAGTCTGACCACACAATGGCAACACTCAGGATGCTATCACACAGATTTGAAAAGTAAGCTCTCACTCTTCTGTTGGTTAACATGTTGGCGTGAAAGGGTTTGTGCCACAGCAAGGCCAGAAGTAACTAGGAAACGAAAGAGCCACATCTTTAAATCCTTCACAGAAAGGAAAGCCAAGCCTATCTGTCAGTATAGACCAGAAGGAATGAGCAGGGGACTCAGCATTGGCAGGAATCTCAGATTCACAGCCAAACCCTCTTACACACAATGCCTCCTGGAAGAAAGGAACCCAGGCGTGAACCAGCCTGACGCTGGCGGACAGACAGGGCTGGCCTTGCAGGATGTCAGAGGGCCAGGAGGCTGCAAGAGATACTGGGGTTTCACACACTCCCAGGCTGACTGTTTTGCTTTTCAGGTAATTAAACAAGGAAGCTGGGCTGCTGGGTAAGAGCCTGACCCTGAAGCCTTGGCTCCATGGTTCTGCATATCAACTTCCGCAAGAACTGCCCGAAGCATCAATAGAACAGTCTCCTTCCACTCGCCAGCATTTCCTTTCTCCACCTCTTCCAAAATCTGACCCAGAAACAATCCCTGCTGCCTACAAAAACATCCAGGCATGGATCTGGACTTATCGGTAAGAACGGTCTCTGTACCACTCCCAGACATTACCCTGCACGTTTGAAAAAGCAATTACCCAAATCACAGAACTCTAGAAGAGATTCACAGCTAATAAACTCAGCTCATACAGCCTTGTCTTCATCAAAAGGGTTTAAAGAAAAAGCATTACTACATTGTTTTAATGTGTGCTGAATTAAAAGGTAAATCTTCAGATTCAGTAAATGCTCCCCAAAATGGTTTCTGATAACCTAGTTCACAGCTTAAATATTTCTGGTAATAGTACCTCATACAATTGTTTCAGGTTTTGATAATTGTCATTAATACCAGAATGAACACCTATAATCTGTTTGATTTCACTAAGAATCTTATTTAAGCAAAATTCTTAAGTATGTTTTACGTGTACTACAACACTGAGGGTCATGAAGGGGAAAAAATCTCTCCTAAAAGATAAGAAAGTCACACTTTATGTTTGTGCACAGATCAAGCAATGATTGGGCATCATATACACAATATAGTCTCCCTTCATTTCAAAATCCACAGAGCAAAATATTGGCTGCAAGAGACAGAGACCAAAAGAGGGAAGAACACAAAAGCATGCCTGCTTGTCTGTGTGCAACACAAAGAACATTAAATGAAAACAACTGGCATGCTGCCAAATTCCTATAGAGGCAAAGAGATTCAAATAAATTGATTTCACGCATCACACTGACCTGGGATCAGTGTGCAATGCTACAATATGCTCAAAGCTCCACGTGGGGTAGAGCCCATTAATGCTATCATACCTTCAAACATGACAGAAAAAAAAAAAAAAAAAAAACCAAACCTAAAATAAAATAAATACAGGCTCTGCTTAAAAAAGCAATTTTACTTAAGAATGAACTTTCCTGTTTTGCTACTAATGCTTAAAGGTGTGTAAGGCATTGTTGATAGGGCATTCTCTTTGCTAATATTAATACAGCTCTAGAATCTAACAATACATAAAAATTGGTACTACCTCAATATCCCATTCCAAATGCAGGAATATTAAACACACAGCACTCTGCAAGCATTTCCTGTCACTCTTCCCTTTCATGATCCTGGAAGCCAAGAGATTTTTATTTTTAATATACCAAATTCGGTAATAGACCCATATCAGAAGTGTCCTTAAGAGTTTGTAAGAGCAAGTTTCTCAGGCAAGATACCACTCCCAGTGGCTCCAAAGCCATGTAACCCTCACAAGGACATTTACTAGGAAAGAACAGCTCCCCATACATTCTAGAGAAGCATGCACTGGGTCTGAGCATGCTAGGGATGCTGCAGGACTCCAGAGCTGGGCCTAGGGGTGTGGTTCAGTGGTCCACCATGAGTTTATCATGCCCATGGCCCTGAAGTTCACTCCAAGCACCAAAAGAAACCATAAAACAAAACAGAAAAACCACCAGAAGTGAAACCCAGCAGCATTTTAGTGTCACCAGCTCCCACTCGAGCTGGCAGTGTGCCCCTGGGCTCTGTTTCCCTGCCTCAAAGTCCCCACACAAGCCAGACTCTGGCGCCTCCTCAGGCTGTTCTCACTCACAGCGCCAGCTTTTCAGCTGGTAATTCTTTGCTTTGTCTGCTTCCAAATTACAACTCCAGGAACCCAATGGATTCCAGGTGCTTGCAAATGCAAAGTGTGTGCGGGGGTTTTTGTTCTTCTTGGCTTCTTGGGTGAACTCAATTCTCAAGCTCGTATTTCTCTACAGCTATTGCTATCACGAAGTGGAAGAAATAACTAGGAGTGCGTTTTAACACAACATGAAAAACAAAGGAAACCTGAAAGTTTTAAAGCATGTCATCATGTCTGTTAATACCCATGACTTTTAAGATTCACACACACACACAGAGCCAAAGAAAGCTACAAGGGGAGGAAATTCTACATGGAATCTGGGCTGTATGCTGCTGGGGGCTCAGGATTTGCATCTTACAACAAGCAGACATACTAAGGTGTGAGCAGGAGCAGCCCCTGTACTGTTGTTCCTCTCAATAGGCTTTTCCACCCTGAAACAATTCAGTGTGGTCATGCCACAGACGTATTCCATGTGACCAGAAGAGAAGGGGACTGCTTGCTGTGGGATGGGATGAATAGAGATGATAATTTTACATATCTACAGTATGTAGTCAAGTTTTAAAATCCAATATCTTTTCCAACATTTAAGTACCACTTCAGATATTTTTGTCATATAATCTGAAACCCCTATAGAGATAACAAGGCAAAACGCTGAGTTCTGTTCTGTTCTTAAGTAGCGACTTTGTTCAGATGCTAAAACACAGAAAACCATTCTAAATCAGGGATGAGTGTCCTCATTACTTTGTTTCCTGTGAGTTACAGTATGGACACCTTTCTTTTTCTCTGTGCAACACTGTGGAAGTCTAGTCAACCAAGATTAGAATTGTCAAAATTAATGTTTAATTTCAGGAGTCCATAGTTATGAAAGAAGGTAGAAGCAAATGTGGGAAATCTCATCTAGATAACACAATCGCCTTCCTTGACTTCTCCTTTGGATTGGTGTCTCTCACTAGTCGCGTAGAAAGACAAAACTAAATGAAGGAGGGACCAAAGGAAAAGAAATACAGACTTAGACACCGAGTTGCAGAACTCTACCCGGAAGGCTATACAATTCCACCAGGAATTATTTCATTTTCTGTGCTCTTAAATAGACACCCATTTACCGACATTTTCCTGAGAACTTCAAGCCAGTCAATGAGTCAATGTGTGGTACACACCTGTAATTCCACCACAAGGGGATCAAGTGTTCAAAGCCACTCTTGGCTAGGCTGTCTCAAACAAACCACAACAAAAAAATAACAAGCCAGCAAGTGTTTTGAGGAATTAGGGACTGCATGGAGCTGAGACTGTGGGACAGGGGCCAGCAGGGATGTTTCCAAAGCAATGGCCAGAGAAGCTGAGTATTCTGCTATTCCCTTTTGCACGAAGTCAGGCAGTTACATGAGTGCCAACCAGCATCACACAACACTTGTGTTGACTTTCAGCTTCATTTTAGCACAGTTGTTTCTTATGAGTGGAGCCTCTGACCAAGTCCATTGCCAGCATAACCTGGAGCAGAGCTTGCTACAGGGTCATTAACACCCCGCCCGTGGCTCAGGGCAGATATTCAGAAGCCTCTAGCCAAGCCAATATACACATAGTCTATACTTGGTGTTTTCCTAAATTAGACATCACTTTTTAAAAATGTGTCTATAAGATATGAATTCTGCTCATGAAGTGATGATCACCTCAAAGTTTGGTGTTTTTTTTTTTTTTTATCAAAATCCATCAGAAGAAATCAAAATCTGAAAATGACTTGCTTGCCTGTTTAGTCAACAAGCTGGGAAAACACCATTCCCTCATTGCAAGAAGCACAAAATCATGGCATGGTTTTTACTCTTCTACTCCAAGTATTGCTCAGTTTCTAACAGATGTGCTATGAAACATGACAAGAAACTGAAAAAAATTGATAATTGATCATTTGATATCGTTAGACCCAAAACTATTAAGCAGAACTCCCTTGGGCATATTGATCCCCACCCAAACCCACACCCAGAGACTCCACACACAAGTGGTTAAAATGTACATACAACTCTATCAACAGATTCTAGAATAAGATAGAGAAAAACTTCACAGTCATAACTCATTGGGAGAAAACAATAGAGTGATTTTCTGACACATAAAGTAAACGGCAAAAATCAAAATACGTATCTGGTCCTTACCTTGACAATATTCAAAGTTGCCCTTTTTCCGGCAGTCACCTATCACTACACTCAGCGCTCTCCAAGTGTTTCTTTTGACAGATAGCATTCTCCACCTGGCGCTCTGCTAATCTCCTCTGCTGTTCTGACTGGGACACAGATAAGCTCACCAGCCCACAGATCAATTTTTTCTATTGACAACAACAAAGGGAAAAAAATGCACACATCACAACCAGGCTAAAGCATTCCGCCCATCTATTTACATGATAACCCAGGCCAGCTTTGTGTTTGTTTACGAAACAGATACATGTTCTTCTGTGTTGTGGCAGAGTTCCAAACACTTCCCATTTCCTCAGTTCCTGGAAGAGGTGTTCTAGGAGACTCCGAACCTGTCAGTCATCTGACTCAAAGGTACACCTTCTGAACTCCAGAGTTTTTTTAAGTTGGTTTTAAAACATACATCCACCAACACCTTAAGAGGGAATGTTACACTTTACCCATTTCAAAAGTAAATAAGTAACTGGTGAGACATAGTTTCTCTAGAACACTCTTTGGACATTATAAGTTTTTTTTTTTTTTAAGTTATGCTCTTTCAAAACAAAGTACTCACACTCTCTCCTTCATCTGAAATGTCAACATTGTCATTATTAGCTACAATAGTTGAAAACAACTGATGATCATGAAGAATAATATGGATGTAATTGGCTACTTTAAGAAATCTTAAAGCTAGATATGGCGTGTGAAACCTAAAATTTGAGCACACAGGAAACTGAGATAGGAGAATTGCCAAGAGTTCGCATTATGAACTCCAGGCCAGCATTAAAAAGCATTAAAAAGAAAAAAAGAGAGAGAAAGAGTCTGTCTCCAAAAAGAAAGAAAAAGCAAAGAAAAGGGAAGAAAGAAAGAGAGGAAGGAAAAAAGGAAGGAAGGGAGGGAAGGAGGGAGGGAAGAAATCTTAGTTAAGAAAACTATTGGTGGACCAGTCTGCTCAGATGGTAAATCTCTACTACTTTCTTCTTCTATGAGATCCAAATTTTCTCATTTTCCCTGCTAGATTGGCAACAATGTTTTCATCCATTCAGAAACTCCATTTTGTGCCTACTTCTCACCCACCACTGCTAGAACCAGTAGTATGAACCCCACAAACAACACAACGATTGATTCAATTTTCTCTTGAATTCCTACAACCTATGAACTATAAGGGCTTAAGAAAACCATATGCACATAAAGTAGGAACTCAATAAATACAAGAGAAAATAGCTGCAGAAAAGCTGTTTCAAAAATATTACCATAGATGATGTTGTATTTTTAGCCTAATTACTTCTTAGGGATTTCAGTGGGTAAATACATTCATGTAAACAGCTCCTTAAACTGTGCGTTGCAACCCTATATAGGCTCACTTAATTGAATATGGAGATCATGACAATTAGGCAGCGGTAAAAGGCTTCCACAAGGACTACAGCCAACAGTTAATTAAAAACTCAAAATCGGCAGGAACTGAGGTACTTCTGGCCGTGTTTGCCCATGCTCTATGACATTGCTTCACTGCAACCTTAGTTCTGAGCACACATGTGCCCTGTGTGTTGCTATGCCATCCCACAATGCCAATGGCTGCTGCCTGAAATATCTCAGCTCAGATTAGAGGTTGCTGCATATTATGAATTGCAGTGTTGTTACTGGACATATGAAGTTCTCTGATCTTCTAGAAACATCAGAAGGGTATAATTACAGAAAACAAAGACTTCATAGTTTCCAATGTAACTTCAGCATGTATCAAATTAGTGTATTAGTGTATTTGGTTTCAAAAAATTGATGTTTGAGTTGCTGACTTGAGTTTCATTTAAAAAAAAATCAGCCGGGCGGCGGCGGCGCACGCCTTTAATCCCAGCACTCGGGAGGCAGAGCCAGGTGGATCTCTGTGAGTTCGAGGCCAGCCTGGGCTACCAAGTGAGTCCCAGGAAAGGCGCAAAGCTACACAGAGAAACCCTGTCTCGAAAAAAAAAAACCAAAAAAAAAAAAAAAAAAAAAAATCATTAACTGAATTTTGGCTTGGGAAAAGGGCAGAATTTTCAACAATCTCTGAAATGGCCCTAAACATAGTTTTGCCATTTTGTTCTATGAATTTATGCAAAGCAGCATTCTCAGTATTGATACTCATAAAATCAAAACATTGACCATCTCTGAAAAATGTTGAAGATGCACAAAACCTTCCAGTGTTAAATGTTCAGCCAAGACTTAACTTATTATGTAGGAAAGTAATTAGGAACCAAACACGTTTTCAACGTTTGCAAAAGGAAGAAGTACATATCAACGTGTTATCTTAAAATAACATTATTTATGATTTACTATCAGTGCTTGATTTATTGTGTATCTATTTTATATACCTATACATACAGGATCATGTGAAAATGTATCAGACAGAAGGGGTCATGAGCTGAAACAGCCTAAGTGGTCCTGCTCTGATAGATTTCAAAGAAGTCTTCCATTTAAGCATCTGAGTCTTTGATGTGCCACCATGTGGCTCTGCTGTGAGCCAATGGTTGTTTCTGGTTCTTTAGAGTCAAATAAAATAAAATAATCACAAATTAGGAAAAATACGGTACTAGATATTCCTTTGTTGGGAATTATCTCAAAGAACATTGAAGACAATCTGCTAGAAACTGAAAACATCTAATTTGCTATGAAAACTAATATTTTTATTAACAAATGACAAAGGAAATACTTCAAACACAAAGTAACCAAGATACATAGATATTTACAACATATTCCAATTATATAGATAGTCAAATACTGTGGGCAGAGGGGGGCCATTCAGAAAGAGAGAAATAAATACAATTATAAATACTAAATAGGACTACATCTGGAAGATGCAATATATTTCTTTATAAAACCAACTTCGTCATTTCCCATGCTTCTATGCCAAGTCAAGAAATAATTAAATATTGAAAATAATAACAGAAGCCAAACAAAAAATTGGGGCAAAAAAGAAAGTGGACAAACCTTTTCTTTTAGATTTCAGTCGTGACATACAATAGTATTTTTTGCTTCAGCAATTGTCAACAAAAGACATCAGAGAGCAACTGTCAACAAACACATGAGCTAATGATTTCTTGTGTGTCAGATACCAGCCACAATTGACTGTCCCCTCTGAACAAACGAAGCTGAGGAAATAAACCTTGGTGTTTGTCTATTTCTTCCCATACATGCAGACTTAGGCCTCTTTTTAACAAAAAACAGTGTCAACAATTTCAGTTCTGAGGTACATAAAAGCATCATGGGAAGAAAGGCCTCTGAGAGACAAACTACATGACGAGAAGCCATCATTCTGGACAGAACACAGTGCTCCATTTCTGAACTTCACTTTTAGCATCTTCCTTAGGAGGACTAGTGAGTTAGCAGGAAGACAATGTTACCAAATACTTCAAATGTGCACATTTGTGATGTTCAAATGTTAGCAGAGTATACAAAGACACGATCAAACACTGCAGAATGCACACCTGAAGTCACTCATCAACACCCCTCCCCTTAGCTGCTCTGTACATGAAACATTATACCACCATCAATAGACTTTTGAAAGGAAGGAAGGTAGAGGGGGAAAAAGGAAGTGAGGGGAGGGGGAAAAGAAAGAAGAAGGGAAGGAGGAAGAGAGAGAGAGGGAGGGAGGGAGAGAGAGGAGAAGCTAGCTAGTCTCTGGACTTGGAGTCTATTTGTATCTCATAACATTAAACTCTTCCCATATGAAATGGTAATAAAGTGAACAACAATAATCAACATTATGAAATATATGTTTAAACATTTGTACCTGTTCCACAGTAAAGTATCCATCACACATCAATGACAGGAAGATTTCCAAATTTTCCTTTATCTTTAATAATGTCTTTGTTCAACCCTCAGCCCTCAAATTCACAAAACCTCTTCATGGGGGGTGGGCACACATACACTGAGGAAAGTTTGAAAGCTGAGCTCTACTAAGGGTAGAATGCCCCCAACAATTTGTAGCTCTACAAGAGTGTTATTAAAAAAGCTCAACGTGCTGTATTACCATGGAAATTGTGGAAAACATACATTCCCAAACAAATAATACTTTTTCTCAATGGTATGAAGTAATGAAAAGCACATGTTTAAATCTGCGATGTGTGCAGTAGTTCAAGCTGCAGCTAATAGAAAATACAGAAAGTGAACTCTGCTATATAAAGGATTCTTGTTACAGAAATATAATGTGAAAGCCAGATGCAGACAGAAAACCTTAATCACAGATGGGAATGTAATCACTGGCATACAGAATACGTTTTTGATCAATCTTAACCATATGCTCAATGTATTTATTTTCTAAGGAATGCAATAACTTGAGCGAACCTTCTATTTGAATTCAGTTAACCTCATATTTATAATGCTTTTATCTTACTCCTCCATCCTTTCAATGTGTACACTGAGCCAAGGTTTTAAAAGGAAGCGCTGCTGGCCTTGGCAAATCATTCTTGTATCAGTTTATCTTTCAAAAATGTAATAGGATGTAAAGACTACACACATCAAAATCAACCTCTGAAGAGCTCAAGTGCAGCTGCCCATACAGTACTGCTCAATCACCACCAGGAAACCTTTCACTGCCTAGACACATTCTCGGGAGACTTCCATCAACAGCTGAGCAAGTTGTTCTTTTAGAAAATAATATGTGATTATTCAAAAAAGTGAACATTTACACATACTTGTTTTATCTATCAACCCTGATTGGCTAAACTTTAACATTTCTCGACTGAAAACATTTTCTAGAATAAAGAACATGCATTTACAGGAAACAAACCCCACAACTGGCTGTTGGTTTATGAAAGCAACCTACTGTATCTAAGAAGACAGGACCTTGTTGTGTCCCTGCATTCAGCAAGGTTTGGCATTTCTTTGGAGGCACTCAGATTGAGGATACTCCTCAATCTGAAGAAAATGGAAGAACTCAGCGACTCAACCCAGACTACAGACTTTACTCAACCTTTAACAGGATGCAACTGGACATTGTGTTTTATAGTGTCCCATGCCACAGGTCATGGGAACTCCATTTCAGAATCCTAGTCCCGCAGGCTTCCTTAAGCTTCCATGACACACACTCATGCACATTCTAGTAACTACCCACCTCCTGGTACACTCACAGGCACACAGCTCTCACCCTTGTCCCATCAACCAAGACCTACAACAGCAGTTGTCAGCCTTTTCTCCAGCCTTCAACACATACCCCTTCCCTGCATATGCTTCCACACAGAATGCTCCATCTCTTCCTTACAGCTTAGTCTCCGGCCCTCAAGCCTCTGCTCACTGACTGGGGTACAGCTAGATCCTTCGTGACATTCAGACCTCACTCCACTACTCATCTCCTCCAAAAGAGTTTTCAAGCCATGGCGATTTCTGTCACCCCCACCACTCCCATCATTTTAATATTATTTCCTGATTGTCGTCACTGTGTCTGACACTATAGAATACATCCCACTGGCTTTTTGATTATGCCTCCCTCCCCCATTTCCAAGTTCTGAGAGGATTCCTACCTGTTTTTCTTATCACCCTATCCTCCATATTTCACACTGTACTTGGCACATAAAAACAACCCAGAATAAAAGGAATCAAACAAATGAACCTACTTAATGAAGTTCCATAGTGGCCCAATTCATCTCTTAAGAAATTCATGAATCTTTTCCTAGACAGCTATTGATCATGTGATCTTTCTGTGTCATTGAGACTGCCATAGGACTGTCATCTCTACCAGGCTTGGCTACCTTCTTCCTGCTAGATGCTATGTGTAAGTACCCCTTCCCACGGGTGCTGTACAGTCATAGTCCAAGATAAGAATTACTCAGACCTATAAGGCCAGCACTGACCCCAACCTAGAAGAGAACCCTGTGATTGACAATTGCGGCTTATGTCCATGTAGTCTGGGATGGTGAGTCTTTTTTTTTTTTTTTTTTTTTTTTTTTTTTCGAGACAGGGTTTCTCTGTGTAGCTTTGCGCCTTTCCTGGAACTCGCTTGGGAGACCAGGCTGGCCTCGAACTCACAGAGATCCGCCTGCCTCTGCCTCCCGAGTGCTGGGATTAAAGGCGTGCGCCACCACCGCCCGGCAGGGATGGTGAGTCTTAACTAGATTGCAAGATGTCTAGGGCATTAGTAAGGAAAGCACACTTCTAGGTATGTCTGAGAGGGCAGTCCAGAAATGTTTGGTATCTGCGACAACAACTGAAGGTGGGAAGGAGAGATCTGCCCTGAATGTACAGCATCATCCAATAGGATGAAGGCCCAAAGGGGACAAAACGGGAAGAATGAGCCATGGGCCAGCAGAGGCCCACTTTCTCTTACCTTCTCTGTTGCATGGCTAAGATATAAACAGCCTCCTCCCCAACATGCTCCCATCCCTGTGATTACTTTGCTTCGCCACAGGCCTGAAGGAGTAGTTGGCCTCCGCACCACAACCTCTGAAACAGTGAGTAAACTAAGCCTTCCCTGCTTTAAATTGTTTCTCTTGGCTATTTGTTACATAACAAAATAATACCCCTGAGTTAAAGGTGTACACTTACTATAGCAAGTTTTAGGCATAGACTTCTCTCAGTTGAGTCTGTGAGGAAAGAGATCTCATAGATTCTCTGCATGCCTTCAGATCTTCCATTGGTGCAGCACACTCATCCCAAGAAAGAGTATTAGTTACTTTATGAGTATGGTGAATTGCTTTGCTTGACACAAGAAAGAGGGTAGCAGTGACAGAATGCTTCACCTCATCCTTGCAGCCTCATCCCCTGCCCTCAAGACTTTGCACACCCCGAGGCATGGCTAGATCCTAAGACTACCTCAGAAATGGTTTCCCAGCCATGGGAATTCCTCTCACGCCCGCCATTCCCATCATGCTAACATTATTTTCTGTCTTAATTGCATCTAACCCTGTATGGACACATCTTACTGTCTTTTGATTAACTTTCTCCCTCTTACTTGATTTGCTCATTTTCCTATCCCCCATACATGGCTTACACTTAACACATAGCAGTAATCCAGAATGAAAAGAATCACAAAATGAACATAGCTAAAGTCACATCACAGTGGCCCAATTCGGCTCTTGGGACTTTCACAAACCTTTATTGGCTGTGCAATCTTTCTGTGGTTTTCAAATTGCCATAATGCTCTGGTCTTTATCAGGCTTGGCCACATTCTTCCTGGTAGACGCTATGTATAAGAGCCCTATCCCACCTGTGCTGTTCAGTAAAAGGCTTTGGGGTGATGGTTCTGACCATTAGAACAAAAGCAAAGGTCTTTTCTCAAAACTGACCTGCTAAAATGACAATTTTCCTTTCTGAAAGTTACTACTGTACTAGTGGTAAATTCAGTGCCATTGCTATCAGCTAACACACAAGACTACAGTAGTCACTAGGATGCAGGTAAGTTCTTTGAAATGACAAAGAAAACAATAACTGTTAATGAATGCATTGTGATTTAGTTTTCTCCTATAATTCCATCTGTGAAAGACCATCTCTAGTGGATAAAAGAAGAGAGAAACTATTTCCAAAGACTGGTTTCTTCAAATAAAGGTACCTATTCCATGCTGGCAACCTTCACATAAAAAGAAACGGAGGTTCTGGAAGTGTCTGCATCCGGAGTTGATGTCACCTCTGTTAAGGAGATTCTACAACCCCCCAGCTGCAAGCATGGTCTCCACACAGGTACCCCTTATTACCTTTGCTTAAAAAATCCAAAATCTCTCTCAAACCTCATCCCCTTCTACCTTTCTACCTCAAAAACTTGCAAATGTAGGGTATTTTCAAACACTAAGTAGTAACTTTTCCAAAAGTAATGAAAAGTCTTGTTTTCCATCTTTGGTATAATTCTCCCCTGCAGCCTGTGTGGCCACCCCTATTTACAGGGCTGCTTCTAGCTGGTGAGATTTAAAGACCTCCAGGAGAGTGGTAATAAGCCCTGAGATGGTGATGATGCCTTAAAGTAAGGAAGTCCGACCTTGCCCATGACCACACCATACAGGGTCAGGTGAGGTTGGCCAAGTGAGGTCGCTCCCATCTGGGTGGCTCTGACAGCAGAGAAAAGAGAATTGTCACTCTACTGGCTTTCTCCTTCGGCACTTATATTCCGTTTAGGGCCTGCGCCCATGATATGCTACTACGTATACCCAGCAGGTCTTCCTTCCTCAGTTAACCCTCTCTGGAAAAGCCCTCTCAGATACGCCCAAAAGTCTGCCTCATTAATGCACGAGGCATTTCTTAATGCAGCCAGGCTGGCAAAATGAAGCATCACAGAGGGTATTGTATTTTTCGGCACTGCTACGACATACAAGCCAAAATATGGCTGCAATAAATTGAGCCTTTTAAAAGAGAACACAATAAAAAAGGGACCACGGTGGAAAGAGGTGGAACAAGGAAACAAAAGACTTGCTGTTGAAACTAAAGTTGGCTCTTCAGTTTTAGTCATTAAATCTTTCCAGAGAACTTTCAGTAAATATCTTGAGCTCAAGGTGTGAGCTTTTTCACTCTTTCACAAAGCATCAAAAGGACCCCAGCTATTCCATCCATACTCCCACCCTGAAGGAGCCTGTAAACCACCTAAATCTCTGTGAGGAGAGAGGCCATAGCCTCCAAGGGAAAGCTGCACCAAAGGCTGAGGAGAAGGAATAGTGAACCTAGTCCCTTCCCTCAGAAAGCACACAAGGGGGCAGGTACAAGAGCACAGAGCCAAGGCTGAGCTACGGCCAGGCACATGCCCCTACTCCCATAGTCAAGCTGAACCATTCAGTATTTCCCAAACAAAGGGATGACCACAAAAAGAAGACACATTGGGAGTTTCTAGAATAGGGGGTTTGACAATTCCATAGTTGGGAAGACCCAGAACAGCAACCTCATGATATGACAATGGTGTGTGTCTCATCCCTGTCAACCTCCCCGTGTCCTTTGAGGCCATGCTGTTGTGGTCTGGGACACTCCACTGCCCTTGGGCAGGGAAGGGACAGTCACTTTCTCCCAGATGGGCGAAGTCCTGGGCCAGTGAGCCTCAGGCTCACACTGCAGCCTGTTATTCTGACTCAGATAATGCCACAAAACATGTATTAAAAGCTTGGGGGGGCTGGAGAGATGGCTCAGAGGTTAAGAGCACCGACTGCTCTTCCAGAGGTCCTGAGTTCAATTCCCAGCAACCACATGGAGGTTCACAACCATCTGTAATGACATCTGACACCCTCTTCTGTATACATAATAAATAAATAAATCTTTAAAAAAAAAAAAAAAAAAAAAAAGCTTGGCACCTAAGTACCTGCTTCTCAGACCAAGAGTGCCTGGGCCTCCTTTTCGTCTAAAAGCCACAGTGCTGCCAGCGCATATCCACTACAACTAGAATTATGTGCAGTTCACGCCCTTTTTATCTAATGATATAGCTAAAATGTGATTCTCTACTAATAATATAATCTGGCCTTTTGAAAAAGGATTGTTTTTGAGTTCAAGGTGAGCCTGGTCTACAGAGCTATTTCCAGGACAGCCAAGGATACACAGAAACAAACAAACAAAACAGGATTGTTTTATGGTGAAGTTTTGTGGGGATTTTTAACTGTGAAAATTAATTTTTATCAAGCATAGTTGATAACAGAAGAGAAATTCATCAAAAGTCAATTCTGACGGATCTGATTAAAACCCCAAAGTGAAGATGAACAAGGTGTTATCATGTTAAGTGACAATGCAAAAAGCAAGGCAAAGAGATACAGCATGGTAAAAATATGTAATTCTCAATTTAAGGTATTGATAAATATGAATATTAAGGGAAGATACAACAAGGGAAAGTATTTGATATATATATATAAGCACAGACACAGACAAAACAAAACAAAAACCCTCAGGAAATATCCTAAAACTCCAGTGTTCTATGATCAATATCCATATGGTTGGTGTATTGTGACTTTAGAAGTGACATGTTTCCTATGTTATACTTTATTGACAATTTACATGACAGCTTTTCAGGTTCTGGCAGCCATGGTGATTAGAAAAATGGTTGGATAAAAATCACTGCCAAAATACAATAAACCTTATTGGGGATAATTCACTGTAATATTTTCCAACCACCTGCATGTTGCAACCTATATGTAACAATATGATCTTAGGAATTTTATTCTAAAGTCCTCATTCGCAGAAAGGGTTTTTGACTGATTTTTTTGAGACGGCTATGCCTTGGCCTCATATGGCCTCATATGGCTAGGATCACAGAGTGAGCCAGCATGTCAGGTTCATACATAGTTTCAATATTGATGTTGTATCTTCTGATACTAAATTCTCTTAAATGGGGATGATACAGAGTGATTTAATAATAAAGTATAATGTTTACTACTGTCTTTTAGCATATCAAAAGAATTACTTTACTTTTCTGAGGTCTCCATTTTAAAATAAAAACTATGGTTTCACATATGATACTATATTAAGTTTACTTATCTTTTGATTGTAAAAAATAAAAAAAACATTAATTTCTATTCTAGCAACAATATTTTAACATGTATTTGTTCTGGCCTAAAGAAGACTTGAAAAGCTTTATTGCATGAAAATGTATTTGATCTATAGACAATTCTTAGCGCATTAAAGAAATGGAACTAGGTTCAAAGACTTTATGGGAAAACCATTCTTCCTTTACCCTCAGCACAAAGCCTGGAATCTGCTGAGTGTCAATTTCCAAGGACTGTCCCTGTTCCCATCAACTGACCTTTGACACTTTACCTGTCATTCCTACCTTCTCACTGCTAATATTAGAATTGAAAGAAGCTTTATAAATTATCTTGTAACCAAATCTCAATGTTTACACCGTATAAACACATATAAAACAGAGATGGCTTTTACAGAATGGGAGGCTAAAGGCTTAGAGCTCAGCAGGCTTGAGCACTTCTTACTCTCCCACATACCCAGAAGGTATCTATAGAAAAATTGGTCACAATCATCTGAAAGAATTTCAGAGAGCCAAATCCACAAAAGAGACAAGCCCCAAAGAGGTCAAAATGTACCTGTGTAACCACATCTACCACTTGGTAGTGCCATCTGCACGGCCCCCACCCCCGCCCCCGCAAAGGTAGCTGAAACCTTGAGAGTGCCTTGGGTTGAAGTATTCAAATGACTCCTCAGCTCCTCTCTGAGACTGGGACTCCACGAGTCCGTAGCAGGGCAGGGAGGCCATTCCTTAAACCAACACCCAAAGTAAGTCCAAAGTTCTCGAAAGCTAAGTGCACTGTAGAGTTCATCTGGTTGTCATCCCCCCCCCCCATCCATGCTCTGATTATTTTTTCTTGGAAATGTCTCTTGCATCTCGCTCTTCCTTTCCATCCTAGTAACACAACCATGGCCACCCTTCTGCAGTACCTACCACCTAAACTGCAGAAACAAGGGGGTGGAGATGTAGCTCACAGGTAGAATGCTGACTTAGTATGCACTACACCCTGCATTTAATCCCCAGCATAGAAAACAAAGCAAAGAGCCACAATAAATAAACTGATAGCAGCCTACCACTTGGTCTGGGCCTCCATACCCTTCCTACCTTCTACTGCATTAGACCCATCACAGCAGAGTCAACTCCACAGGACCAGTTTTCATGAGGCTCATGATCTCACCTAGCCTAGGATATCTTTTCTTTACACTGGCTTTAGATTTGCTTCCTAATGGTATCTGTTGTTCAAAAGAAGTTCAACTAGAGAAACTCATTTACTATAAAATTTTAACTAACCTGGCCTTACAGTAGGAGAAGGATGCAAGGCCCCAAGCCCAAGCAGGGACTCTCCATGCTACTTCCCAAAGAAGACATTGTCCAAGTCAAGTGTTTAACCCACAAGCCACAAATGGTCTTTTGCTCTTCCTCTGCACTCATTACCCCAAGGCCTTTTGTGCAGCCCTTTGCTAATGTGTTTCCCACCTCCTCTCCCTCTCCACCCCAGGACTCCAATTTTGTAGAGCACTACTGACCAATATTAACAACCAGGCCTTGAAAAATCCTCCCTGTCTCAAGAAAAGCTGAAATGTCAACTTATTAATGAGACTGGAGAGAGATGGCTCAGCAGGTAAGAACACTTTTTGCTCTTCCAGAGGACCAGAATTTAGTTCCTAACACCCACATTGGGTTGTTACAACTACTTGTAACTCAGCTCCAAGGGATCCAATACCCTCTTTTGATCTCTGTGGGCATACATACACATGCAGCCCATACTCACACAGACACAGACACACACACACACACACACACAGACACACACACAGACAGAGACAGAGACAGAGACAGAGAGGATAAAAGTGAATCCCATTTATTGTACCACTTAGTTAGTAATCAAGGTATACTATTGTAACTATTAAAACTGTCCCAAATAGGTTTGCTATGCAGTAGGGCCTGGACTCACTACCTGCCTTAGGTCTCCTCCTAGCAGCCTGCCTTACACACAGCAGTTGATTCCTTTGCAGGAGTACACATTTCCTTTTTCATCAGTCACTCTAAGAAGTGTCTTTACCAGGGTTACACAGCTGGTGTGTGACTCTTGAGAAAGCCACCTTGGGTTTCATGGGCTGCCTCTTCCCTCTTTTACTGCTCTTCACTTCTATGTGCCCTAGTATTTTCTGCCTGCTCCCCTGTGGCCAACTGAAGGCTTAACTTGAACATATCAGTCAATGGAGACGCATCACACTTCTTTTCCTTTCCGGCATCACTGACCCTCTCCTCCCCCCCTTACTTAAACAAAAGGATGAGAAGTCACTGCCTATTTACTACTATCCATGAGAGGTCAGATGTGGGTTTCCTTTTTAGATAATTACAGCTAGAAGTGAGAATGCAAATGTGAGCAGGTGAGCAGGGGGACGGGGAAGTATAAAGGACAATATTTACCTGACACACCCTAGAAGCTAAAGCATTCTAAGTTACTTAAGGACGCTTTCACAGGAAAGGATTACCATGTCAATCTGATAAATGCCACAGTTCTAGCCCCACTATTATGTTATTCTTCTCTGTTGTGTTTGCTCATTACTGTGTATATAGCATATGCATGGACTCCGAAAATAAACTTGCAGTCTTTCAGGATCGAGCCCATCTTCCTCTATCTTGTGACCAGGGAAAGGAACGGGGAACTTGTACATGGATTAACCAACAAGACCGACTAACAAATTTCCTAAGACTGTACCGAAAGCACAACTAGCACCAAGTACCAGGCAGGAAGTGATGTGAAACATTCGCTGCAGTGTGCCATGCCATTTCCTGGCATCATTATTAGTGCGGGGCCCTTTTGAGGATCACCATCTGTCTACTTGTCTACAGCATTCGGTTCTGATCATCTGAGTGTTACTAGGTGAACTCTAACAAGCCCAGCAAGAGAGTCCTACCAAATGTTCTGTATAAAACACCTCACAACAGCCTCCTTTACCCTGTCACCTGGCCACACGGCTCTGCTTCCTCTCAGGTCATCAGAAGATCCCTAGCTCTTCAACTTCTTTACAGTCTTCCATGACATCTCTTGGGAATATGTTACCTAATTTATCTTAGATAATATGCAATCCAATGAACTCAAGTTTTAATGAAGAACTCACTGAATCTTTACTTTAAAGGCATTTTCCTTTGTGGCAAAGGATTTCCATCTAGTTTCACACTGTACTTTGAACACCAGTGAAAAACTATTCTGTAGCCTATGAAGTAAGAGTGATTCCCATGACTTCCATTTCTAATGAAAATTGAAAACAGCATTATGCTCAAGCCCTGCCAGCCAAAGAACTCCTTAGCAAATAGCAAGTTTCTTGGATGACAATAAAGTGTTCATTTTGATCAAACCAAACACATGCAATCACTCCTACTTGTCAAAGAAACCCAGCCCTGCTTTATGTAGTGATTTCACAAATTTGGAAGCTTAAGACAAACTTCTAGTGTCTGTACTTTAATCTCTATTGATTTACTAACAGAAAACAAATACAAAGACAAGGTGCTGATGGCAATAACTAAATTTTTAAATTCTTCAGACAAAGCATATGGTCAAGTTCTCAGGTTTGTTTTAAGTCTTGATTTTAGTCACATGGCAATGTACTCCTCATTTAAATAAGTTGTTACCAGTTCCTGTCCACAAAGTTATTTAAAGAGGTCATTTTCTACATCTTTCAGGTGACTCCAGACTTTGAGATTATAGGCTATAGTGAATGTTCACTAATGACATTCAATTTCCATTCCCTTTACCTCTCTCCTATGGCCTGGCACAAGGCCACAGTCTTTCCCAGCGACTGTGAAGGAAAAGCATAAAACCTATTTCTCTTTAACAGCAGTCCCTCCTCACTGCATAAACATATCCATTCTCCTATCACTGTCCCTGAAAAAGATGAGTAATGACTAATACTTGACACAGTCACCTAAGGTTCTGGATGTCTCTGGAAGCCTGGTTCCCTCTTCCCAGTACATTTTATTCTCATGCAGATGGGTGGAGAGCTAGTAAGGCTCTACTGCACCCTATTTCCCACTAGTGTGAAGGCAAACAGTGCCCCCAACCCACTGTCAACAGTTGAATACACACAATGCTTGTAAGAAAACCCCTAAGTCTACTCCTGGTGTCTAGTAGGCATTCACCTAGGAGATACCCTCATCTTGCCTCTGAGGAATTCATCTGAAAACTAGGATATATCTTAAGCTCCCAAAGAAGTCAGTGAATGAACTGAAAGACCATCACACTTTACCTCTCAGGGCACTGCATATCCATACCAGGCCTTTCTTTTCATAACATAGAGTGCTATATGCTACACAACCAGTTACAATCTAAACTTCTCTAGGGTAAAAGATGCTACAGAATCTTTCTCTCCTACCTGGCTGTGGAGAGCTAAGGAGCTAAGGCAGCAAGAACTGAGTTGCAGGCCAGCAACTTATACATCAGCCTGAGCTACATAGAGCTATCTTATCCCCCCCCAAAACAACAACAACAACAACAACAAAAAGCAACTCCCCATTCCTCTCAACTGTCAGACAAAAGCATCTTAAGATGACAGAACAAAAGATCAATATATATAGCGATCCACTGGGGTGGGAAAGCCTAGGGACACTGGGTAAAAATCTGTTCCAGGATGCTAGATAGCTCAAAATAGGGAATACATCAGCAGCTCTTGGGCACAGTGCAGGATGCACTTATTAGGGGCAGATAGATAAGTGACATGAAATCTAGAAAGATGGACACATTGACACACATTAGAGAATATCCAGGGATATGTTAGCAGGGACCAGTTGCTTCCTGCTCAGTGTGCCAGAAAGGTGGATTAAACAGAAGAAAACTGTTTTCTGGGGAGATCACCAAAAAAGGTATTCAGAGAATAAGTCCTAATTATGAGAACTCAAGCACAAAGTAGGTCAGTTTGGGAAACACAAGAACACCTTAGTTTTAAAAACTGTGGTTAAAGCTGAGTATAGTTGAGTATCCCTTTAATCTAAGCACATGGGAGGCAGAGGCAGGCAGATCTCTGTGAGTTCAAGGCCAGCCTGGCCTACAGAGTGAGTTCTAGTACAGCCAGGAATACATAGTAAGACCTTGATTTTTAAAATATAATTAATTAATTAAAGTAAATAAAATTTTGGCCAAAAGTAAAACCAGGACAGCAGCTGTGGCTAGTCTGAGCCATGGGTTGAAGTTCTTTCACAGGAAGAAAGTGAGATGTTAGCTAATCATTCACTTCAAGTCTATGATGAAAATGTATGTGAGAGTTAGGACCAAGATCCCAGTAAGTCAGTCTCTGTCATGTGTTGATTATTTACCTTTCTCCCAAGACAAATGTGTGGCAGTCCCTGGCATCCCAGAGCACACTCTGAAGTTGTCTTTGCCCCAGATATTAAAAGACTAATGAGGCCAGTCAATCATTTTCCCCAAGGCACTTACAGTGTTTAGATGTGAAAACTCACTGGAAATGTTACATTTGTGTTCTTTGTATTTTTCTTTCACAGTATCTATATTTTAAATGCCTTCTCCATTCACCCTAATACTGATTTGTCTTGAGACTTTGGTCAGTACAACAGCTACAAAAGCAAAGAACTGTGTCATTCCTTCATGAGTTATGAGTTATAATACACAAGATGTCATAAATTGAAACTACAAAGTAGGCATTCCACACCCAGTCTATGCGGTGCTAGGGATAAATGTAGGGCATTGTGTAGCTAAGCAAGCACTCTACCTGTTGAGCTACATCTCCAGCTTCAAGGAAGAGGATTTTTAAGCTTGTCTATCTGTCACTGAAAATATTACTGGCTTTTGTGAGTGGTTTGTAACTTTTTCCAACAAGAAAGCACCATGCCTTAAACTTCACTGGAAGAACTTTATCAGTGGTTCCAATAGAAGAGCTTGGACATCACACCATAATTGTGAAGACCCAGGAAACTCCTCTCTCATGGGCATGTAAAGTACTGCAGCTTCAGCACAGAGCATCCTAAGCGATGGGGCTGTGGTTGTGAACAAGTTTTTTGAATGATTTGTGATTTAGCTTCTCCTTTGCCGCCTTCTTCCTCTTCCTCTTCTTCTCCTTCTCCTCTTCCTCCTCCTCCTCCTCCTTCTCCTTTCTCTCTCTCTCTCTCTCTCTCTCTCTCTCTCTCTCTCTCTCTCTCTCTCTCTATCTCTATCTCTATCTCTATCTCTATCTCTGGAGAGAGGGGTTGTGAGACAGTTTCCTGTAGCTCAAGCTAGCCTCAAGCTTACTATGTAGCCAAGGATGACTTTGAACTTTTAATCCTTCTACTTCCACCTCCCAAGTGCTGAGATTATGGGTGTAAGTCACCATGCTTGGTTCAGACTCTTTCCTTGAAAGTGGAAAAATACATATATCAAAGAATATATGCATATGGCAGCAAACTTACTTAATGACATGCCAGAACACCATAATACTGGACTGTTCATTGTGTTTCAGGTTGGAAATGACACTCCTTAAGAGCAGTATTCTTCGTCCAATTGCAGACACATAATCATTCATTCAATAACGCGCCCAGTTTTGTTCTTCAACTTCTTATTGCAAACTAATGTTTCAAAAGAAATACTACATTTGAAAATCAACATGTTCATGTGTCATCATCAGTATCTGTCTTCCTCTTCCTCTTTTCTTGAGCTGGTCTGAGTTTACCTGTGAAGAATGTATCCAGCAACTCAAGTGTGAAGCCACAAGCTACACAGCTAATTGATTCTGGACACTGATCAGGTCTCACCCAGGACAAATGACTTTAGCCACAAGTCAAGCCAAGTGTAATCAATGATTGAATCAATATCTAACCTATCCACATATCTTCTTACTCCCTTCCGTTTCTGTGCCTTTGTTACCTGTGGACAGTGTCACCACTCACACTCCTATTATATGGATGAAGGACTTTTTATTATGATTATTTTAAATACAATCTGGAGTTTTCTTTTTAATTAATGTTAGATGAGTTAAAGAACATGTCTTTCCTAGAAATGTCACTAGTAAAATGCATCTAATTTTTCCTCTAATGTGGTCCATAAAACTTATTTGATTAGCAGTACTATAGAGGCCAAAGCCTTTGTATGCAGGCACTCAAGCATAATTTAATCATTTTATTTAAGCATGAAAAAAAATTATTTGAAAGCCCTGTTAGGTAAAATATCCCTGATTAGTTTAAACTTACATTTGAAGGTGTATTAAAGGTGAAATACATTACAGACTGCTCAGTATGCAATAAAATCATGTTAACTTTCTCACAGTAGTAGCCAGTAATTTAAAAATTGTAGTATTAGAGAATGGAAGGAATAATACCTCACTTTAAATAAGCATATTTTAAAAGATTATTTAAAAATTAATTTTGTTTTGTGCAATGCCTTTTTATATTACCAGGATTTTCACCTATGGAAACCTCTTTTCATAGCCAAAAGAGATGAGGCCCTAATTGCATCACACCATTTATCTGCTGAGGAAAATGCAATGCAAATGAAAACGCACATTAGGCAGGAGATTGTCAGAATAGAAAATTGTTTTTTTTTATTTTTATTTTTTTGTTTTGTTTTTAAATAACCCACTCACATTAACAAAAGGCTGCAGTAGCTTCCAAATTATAGGTTGTTATTTTTAGTGGAAGTAGTTCAATATTCATATTGGAGCAGATGTAGCAGTTCAACAAAACGGCTCTTCAAATCCTGCACAAATTGAAAACAGGAAAACTGATTGCATTTTCTCTTATCACTTTCCTTTTCTGAATTGACACTTTTAGCCTTCTGAAAATTTACACATGGCTTTCATCTCAACAGCACCTGCTGATCAAATGGAAACCTAACATTTTCATGAAAATGGTCTAAAAGACTAGTTTTGTTTTAAGACATCGCAAAGGGCACTGGTTCCCTGCTTCATGGCAACAGTCACTATATACTATGTATAAGTCATGGCCATTAAACTTTTTAAAAACTATGGTTAGTCTCTTTTGGCTTTATCTCATAACTACTTTTGGTGTGGTTCAAATTTCTTGGACTCAGTGTCTACCTAATACTTAATTTTATTATGTATTCTATGCATAGTGTGTAAAATGCAAAGTGTGTAAAATGCCAGATGACAATAAGACAGCAAATTATATTTTGTCAGCATCTGCTTGGAAATCATATATATCCATATCACTGTCAGTGGACACACCTGAGCTTGAGGGAGTCACATCCCATCATCCATTTCCTGTTTCACCCACCAAAAGAAACTGTAGAGAAGTCAGAGTCAGGTCCTATGTCTGGAGAAACTCTAAACACTGTTTTTCTAAGACACAGATTTAGCTGTGTAAGAACCCTAGACTGGAGCACAGTGGAATCACCCAAACACAACTGGCCACCTACTTTAATTATTTCCAGAGAGGGTAAAGGGATATCTTGGAAATGGGTGTTCTCTTATGTGAAATACTCAAGATTGCTGACTAGGTTGTTTCCCCCCAGATTTTTGAATAAATATACATTTCTATGTAATATTCAATTCTGGGGAAACGACTGATATTCCCAAGACATGCTATCTGACAGTTCCTTAACCAAAAATGCTCTGCTCCTTCTGCAGACCTGCAGGCTAGCCTTCCCCCTTCTGACTGAGTGATAAGGTAACCTGAAGGCAGAGGGGACATGCTGTAATCTTTGCACCACTGTGACCATTTGGTCTGTGAATGTCAGTGTTTTGTCATGCTCACTGGGGCAACAGCAAACCTGTAATGTCAATATGTTCAGTCAATGGAAGTAAAATAATGGGACTTATTGTCTTCCCCAATCGATCTGCCGCTGTCAACAAGGAAACATGCCCCTCTGGCTTTAAACAAATTTTAATTAGGCTTTTAGTTACTGGCTCATATCTAGGTACCTATGAGAACACCCATCTCAACTGCGTATAGGAGGCAAAAGCAATCATTTTGTCTACTTTTATTCATTTTAAGAACCTTCTAAAGTTTACATGATTTTTTAAACATTCACGAGTCAAGTGACAATTTGCTTCTTTTTCCCCTACACTGACTTCAAGCAAAAGATGGCATGGTTCAAATACAAAATACAATCTCTCTACCACACCTAGAATGATGCTCGCCCTTCTAGCCGGAGTTGAACCATAATCTACCATTCTCCTCCTTCCATATTAAAAGTGGTCTTCATTGGCTTTTCACACTCCTTCTAGGACCCAAAGCAT
The DNA here is from genome assembly GCA_902168425.1 of Peromyscus attwateri. Taxonomy (NCBI): domain Eukaryota; kingdom Metazoa; phylum Chordata; class Mammalia; order Rodentia; family Cricetidae; genus Peromyscus; species Peromyscus attwateri. Next base: position 50,523 of record CABHPP010145360.1, read on the forward strand.
CAATTCATCACCTGTTCAAACCAAGCCACACAAAACCAAATATAGACGAGCAATCCCCAAAGCCTCTGCCCTTCCCTCACTTTATCAACCCTAAAGAGAAAAGGTGAGAAAGCACCTTTAAAATAAGGCAGGTGCAGAAGTGCTGGGAAAGCAAGCATGCATGGGGAATAAAACATTGCAAATCACTCAAATCGCACCTAAGTTCCCTAGTCCTTCCTCCTTTTACCAAGAGAGACCCTGTCACCTCAAAATCAAAATAAAATAGAGCTAATCAAGTTGTTAAGAGTTCTTCCTCTCTCTTCTACATCTGAGGGTTCCAGCGTCCGATCAACAAATAATCTATTGTTCCCCCTTTATCGAGTCTCTTTAAACCTATTCAGGTCGGCAACACTAAACCCAATTAAAGATAAGGCCCTCCGTAATCTCACCTCCGTGAGTCCCCGTCTGGATAGCTGAGGTGATGGGAGATAGCGCGGAGGCCAGGGCCGCTGCCTCCTCCTCACCCCGCACAACAAAAGGCAGATCCTCTCTCTCTCCCTCTGTAATCTTTAAATGTAAATTCCCTCTGGCAGCTAAGAGGAGCGCCCGATAACAGGTTACATCTTCACTTCCCTGGCTCTTATCTGCTCCAGATCGTTGGGGGGCCGCCCCCACGCCGCGCCCCGCCCCGCCTCCCCCAGCCCGGCCGCGGAGATTACCTTCCGGCGGCGAGCGCGCGAGGCGGCCGGCCGCGCGGCCCCCACACCGCCGCTTTGTATTCATTAAACACACATCGGAGCTTATCAGAAGTAAAGGGCTGGTCGGGATGGCACATTGTGTGTGAGTGAGTGTGTGCGCGCGGGAGGGAGAGGAGAGGAGCCAACGTGCATCAGGGTGATTACAATATCAGCAGGGCCCAGATGGAGGCAGGAAAATAAACAGAGGGTGCGTGCGAGACGGAGGGGAGCGGGAGGAAAAGTGGGAGAGAGAGGGAAGAGAGGGAGGGAAGAGATGCTGGCAGGAGGGGAGACAGGGAAGGGATTCAGGGGCGGGGACCGGCCTGGGATGGGGTCGGAGCATGAGGACAGCTACCCAGAGAGGCTGGGAGGTGGTGGCAATCAGGGCTGCCGGGTAACCTGCGTCCCCGAATCAGCCCCACGTCCCAAATATTTGGATTTTCCAACCCCGTGGATCCTCTAACATTAGAGGTTCTGTCAAGGTCAGCGGGATCAAGAGCTCTCTCGGTGGTTTTGACAGTGACACTTTCACCACATCACCTCCATCCAAAGACACAAAATTTGCAAAGCAAATCTACTGTGCCCACACAACAGTTCTGCAGTCTGCCAGGACGAGCTCCTGTGGGAGCTGTCTCTCTGTTGACCCCCATATACTAAAACCCAGCCCCCACTCACCCCCCCCCCCACACACACCCCCCCGGAAATCCAGGGTGACACAAAGAGCCCCCCCCCCCCCCCCACACACACACACACCCACACCCATCCCTCTCTTTCCAGGCTTTGAGTGTGTCCTAGCTGAAGATTCAGGGCAGTCAGCATCCTTGTGATAAGGAGGACCACTTGTGATTGGTGGCTACAGGTGACTCAGACACCTGCTCCACCTCCAGAAGTCGTGTTGGGGTAGGAGCTTCCTTCTGTGTACATTTGAGAGTCTGTTTGGGAGGTGGGAATTCGAAATTGAGGCAATCAATCTTGGCTTGAGCTGCCTTACAGCTCTTCACCCACCCAGAGCCTGAGAATCAATCAGAACAAGTAGGGGCTAATGCTCTGCCAGCCGGCCAGAGTTCATCCTCCTCCGCCCCAGCAGGGTCAGGAGGGGGATACACCTGAGTAGTCCCTAGGGAGCCCCTTTTCACTTTTAAATGCACCCATCAGACAATCTGAACATCTGATCAGATCCTTAATGGAGTGCGGATAATGCAGCAAAGGAGGTCTTCTTATTGGGGGAGGGGAGTGTTTGGCTGTGTTGTGTTTCTAGGCACTGAAGCTTGGTTAAGCCTTTCCTGTACTATGGAGAGTGAGTTCAATAAACCACAGACTGGCCTGGCCTGGCGTACACTGCAGCCACAGCTGCTGTGAACTTGGGGTCATAAAATAGTCTATACAAGAAAAGTCAGTAGAAAGCGACAAAATGGGGCAGGAACGGGGTTAATGAGTTGAGACAGAGAAAAGCAGGGACATATTTTAAGAGAGGCTTTGTTTCATCAAGTGCCTTCTAAATCACCTAGCCTAAAACAACAAAACTGGTATCCTGTGCAATGGATGCCTTGTGCGCGCGCGCGCGCGCGCACACACACACACACACACACACACACACACTCATGCCCCAAGAACAGAATCAAGGGAAATTTGATAGGTAACACAAAGTGAAGAAAGCTAGGCATAGTGGGGGAAGGGCATGTGTGAAAATCTTGTCACAGAATGAATGCCAGATAAAAGGGGTTCTGCTACAATCCTCCAGTAATCCAATAATGTGGAAAGCCTCTCAGTATCACTGCACAAGAACAAGGTAATATTTCTCCATAAATCTTCACAAAGTGACCAGGGTCGGTCGTTAGTGAGGAGTGCTGGGGCAGGAAGTAAACCTCTTGGCAGGTTACATGACAGAAGCAAGTGAGCTCTGCATGGTGAAAATCTGTCATCCCTACATGTTTTAAATTTAATAGCAGATTTCCAGAATACCCCTTCAGCTCTTGTAAAGGGTGTCCTTTCACCTTCTCTCTCACTCTGATAGAAAACTGCATTCCCAGTAGCCAGCAGCAGTCACTGCAGTTAGATCTGTTTGGGCACAGACTGTATACAAACACCTTGAAATCCAATGCAACTCAGGAAAGGGGGGGCAGGGACCACAACATACAAATGCACACTGATTTTCTCCCCCCCCCCATTACAGTCTCTGTTACAATGTGCTAACAAAAATGGACTAGATGCATATACACAGAAATGTCACCATCAAACCCATTATCTTGTGCAATTAACACATGCATAAAAATGAAAAAAGTTCTAATACCGCCTTTAGCCTCAGAACAGACTTATTTTTCCCCAAAAGGTATTCCAAAGACTAGGCACAAAGAAAACTGCAGGGCAACTAATGCATGGGTGTTCTTGTTTTGTGAAAGTATAGTGTTTCTACCACTGTGTGCTGACTTCTGGCTCCACACTACCTCCAAAGCAAGTATTTTGCTTCAAATTTTCAAATTTTCACACACACACACACACACACACAAGCTCAGTGTGGTGACCTCCCCCCTCCTCTGTAATCTCAATGCTCAGGGGACTGATGCAGGAGGATCACTATGAGTTCCAGGCCAGCCTGCACTCTATAGTAAATTCTAGGCCAGCCTGGGCTACAGAATGAGCTCTTGTCTCAAGAAAATCAAAACAAAACCCAAAGCAATATAGTAATCAGGAATTATTATCATGGACTGAGTACCAACAGAAAGTGGTACCTATAATTACAGACAACTTAACAACCAAGCTGGATCGAAATTTTAATTTCAATGAGTTCTTTTCTTAATAATAGGTTACCTTCTTGTAAAAGCAAGGAGTCCATCTGCCCCAGGCAGATAAGTTTTGAAACATTAATTCAGATAAAATCTAGCATTTTCTTTCTTTCTTTGAGTATGTGAAGTCTAGTGTGCTATAATGTGAGAATTCCAGCATATGACCATTATGGCATAATATCTCATTGCTCAGCTTGTCATTATTTCATTTGTAATTCTTATGTTAATTATGTTCATAATTACTATAAACAGATGTGGTAGACATTTGTGTGACCTTTCATTGAAGGATGCATTCCTCAGTCATTTGTCTTTAATTTCTCATGGAGGTGAAGCTGAAAATGCAGAAAAGGAAAAAACGCTTTCCAATTTTTAAAAAACTCTTTCTATGCATAAGTTAACACAAGACCTCCCTTCATCTGCATTTCAGAATATGAAAACATTTCTGGCGTTTAAGCTGCTTTACTGCACATTTCTAAGCTGCTGAGCCTACTGCTGTTCACTAACTTGTAACTATGGATGCCAAACAAAGGCTACCACCCATGTCCAAGTTATCGTCTTTATTTTTTCAATATCAAAGGTTAATGCAGCAGAATTGTGCTCCAGAACCAAGTGCCTAGCAGCTACATAGCAATTTATTTACTCATAACTCAACCATCATCCTCTTTACATAAACACATTTACAATAAAATCAGTATGGATTTCATTAGCTGAAAACCTCCTTGAATTTCATTTCTTTTGCCCTTAATCTATAATTAGTGTGGACAGACAGGTGCAAACCCTTCTCTTCTACAGATGGCTACTGGAAATAGTGCAAAGTGGCTCCTTGTGTTTAGACAGCACAGAGATAACCCGCTCTGTCTTATCGTTTACAATTACCTCCATTAAACTGAACTAATGTTTGCTTTAATAAAATGTTCACTGTTCTTTAAACATTATTTAGGAACTCTTATATTAATGGCTGTAAAAAGGTGAACTTGGAAGGTGTCTCTCTAGGTAATAATAAATAGCTTGCTCTGGATAAAATGTCCCTTTTGATGGACAATAGTCTGAGGTTTACAAAGGTTTTTTATAGTTGATTTAACATTTATTTGTTGGTTTATACAAAGAGGGTCAAATGCAGTTTTGTAAAGGTCATACAGGTGACCAATACAATTTAACAAGCAAAATGAGGGGAAACAGCATTCCCCCCCCCAAGTTTAGAAGTTTGAAATGTTTGTCTATATTCTTAGGGACTTCAGAGTTGGTAATGAATTCCCTAACTATTAAAATGCTAGATTATTTTCACCTGATACTCCTGTTACCCTAACTGTATGCATGTACTTAACTTTTAATAGATTATTGCTAAAACCTTCTTCCAAGGCACATTTAAAAATTTTAACTGAATTGAAATGACTTTTGTAAGTTCACAGTTTAAATGACTCCATCTCATAGTAAATAACTTCTACAAACCGAAAGCTCAATGTGTCCTGCTTTTGCTATCAATAAAAACCAAAGATCACAAAATGATGAATAAAGTACCCATATAATAAAGAACCTTTAAATGCCCAAACATCAACAAATAAATAGCCTTTCCCACTTACATAACTTACAGTAATAGACTCCAGCAAAATGCAACTGACTTGGTTTTTTTCACATGCAAATTGTGCAGGTGCCAATTTTTCAGACTGCTTTGCTATGAAGGGCCATGTTGCCTGCATAAAACCTCAATGAAGAAGGCTTTGCATTCAGGGCCTGTCAGCTGATGTTCATATCAAAGAAGTGAGAAACAGGATTTGACAGTGAAGAATGTCCTAAACTGACAACCACTGACCAGCATTCTTAATGGAAGCATTTCTTTCTCGTGATCCCTTTTCAATGTTTAAAAAAGAAGGGAGGGAGTAGATAAGCCTCTATTTTACAATAAAATAAATTATAACGGCACCTGACATTTGTGAGGTTCTTTACAATTTGTAGAGTTTACCCAAAAATATTTAGGCTAACACCTCGATGAGAATCTCATTGCTGCTCCTAACATCAAGGGCAATGCTTCCCTTCTTTCAGAAAAGAAGGATTGGATAAGTATTACAAAGCAGTGGTCTGTAGCTCAGAGGATGCTGTCCTGCTATTTCCTGGAACTTGCCACTTAATAGTGCAGCTTCCACTGCACTGAAGGTAGAACACTTATTAGGAAAGTCCTTTCAAAGACCATTTTAAAAATCAAGTCATTATCATTAGCAGGCACTGGTGGTAAAAGAGACTTAGTCAACAAAGAAAAATATCATCTCAAAGGCTTCTGGTCTGCTTGGAGTTGTCTAAATATTGGAGAAAAAACAATCCAGGTGCTCTGTCTGCTGCTTTTATCAGATGAGAACCAGACACCGGCAAAATCACACACTGAAATTCTCCCACACAATATCTAGTTTTTCAAATAAAGGGGCTGTCATCTACATGGTTTGTAATTAATGGTTAAACAAATATATTTAATATGAAGTTCTTTTCTAAGCATAGGCTTAGCTAAAACCCAATTTCTGTGTGCCCAGAATGATTCCTCGGTGATTTTATTGGGATTCTGTCTTTTAAAGAATAAATTAATAAAACATCACATGCAAAATGCAGTATGATAAGGGGAGAGTTCGACTTTCTGAACACCCATCCTGGTTGGAAAATTAAAAAACAAAAAAAACAAAAAAAACAACCTGGATCAAACTAAGATTCTAGTTAACATCATGTGAGACTTTTGAACCTCTCTTTTAAAAACAATAGTAAAAAGAAAATGAAACCACATAGCCATCTCTCTCTTCGTTGACAGCCACCATAGTGCTAAAAGTAGACAGCACTTTAAGAATGAATATGGGGGAAATAAACAGCAGTGGGAATGTGTTTTTGTTTAGACACATTAGAACTGACATAAACACCAAAACTGAGGCTCTGGAGGCTAAAGAAACAATGGTGTGTGCTGATCCTTTCTAAGGAATTGTATGAGCAGGGAAGTTCGACACTTGCGTGGCCAAGGCAAAGTGCTGCAATAAACTAAAAGGAGCCCCCAAGATTAACAAACCGTTCATCACCGAGAAGCTGGTCCATTTGTATTCTGGGGAGTGTGGACTCCCTGGGCATAGACCCAGCTCTACTTCAGTTCTGTGCAAAGGAGGGGTGAAAATAAGAGCCACTGAGTGCACTTAAAAATGGTACAGATGTTGAAAAGGAGACTAGGAGGGGGAAATCCTGTAAAACACATTTGAGTTCACACAGAAGGTATAAAGAATGCTTTGGTCAGCAACCCGACCTTTATCAGGAGATAAATCAATTTGCAGCAGCTGTGGACAGCCATTTATATACAGGCCCTGGGCAGATTAATTAAGGGAAGCGAAGTTAAAAATTCAAGAGGGCTCCGAGTTACATCAAGCACATGAAGTTGGTCTGGAGTGGCCTCTCCAGCCCCCTGGTCCTCACTCCTTGGCTTTGGGGCTCTTCCCAGGGAATACTAGATAATTCCTTTCAAGCTTCTTTCTGTGCATTTTCCCAGGAAGCACCAGTCACTCTGGGGCACGCTGGGGTTTGTGGTGCCCAGTCCTGAAGGAAACCTAAATTCAAACGATTTCTCCTCTACTCTTTGCAAGGGCTAAGAGGGCCAAGGGCTCCAAGACTCTGGCAAAATCCTCCAAGCTGTAACAGTCTAGGGGGAAGAGGGGGAGGGAACGTAGCTATTTTTAGTAACAGTCCTGGTTCATATCCTACTGCCCGTAATCAAAACACTCAAAACTTTTCCAAAGCTTAACTGACCTTACCAAAAAAAAAAAA
>CABHPP010145361.1:0-68579 GCA_902168425.1 Peromyscus attwateri
TCTCCAAACTACTAGTGTCCCATTTATGTTAACTTTCTGCTCACTAGACTCCTTCTCAAGTACCCAATTCCAATGTTTTCTTCCTCTATATCCTTTCTACATTCATAGTCTTCCTGCAGTATTCTTTTTCTCTTAAGTTAGATTGCTTTCTAGTCTCAGTGCATCTCTGTCTTTCATGTGTTAATTTATATAGGAGGACAGTTAATGTTCAGCCTCAGCCTTCCTTAAGGATACACTTATGGGTGAGGATGTGCAAACTGGGGCTCCAAAGTTGTCTATTATGACCATAAGACTGATTCTTCTTAGTCCATCCAGTAAGCTATTATCCAAATTTAAATAAACAGAAGAGTCAGTTAAAATATTTAATGGCTGGGAACATCTAATAAAAGCTGATTGATGACAGCAAGCTTAGACTTTTGAGCTGTATAACCCAGAGTGGGTACAATCTTTTTATGGAGCATGTGGAATTTTTGTGTAAACATGCTCTTTGTACTTGTCAAGAGTTACCTATAAAAGCATTAAAAACAATCTCTATAGAATTTTAAGAAGTAACTTTAGGCAATACCCAGGGAGTATTTTTATAAAATCTTAAAAAGAGGATCCTTTTTCATTTTTATAGATCCCAAGTAGCACGTTAATGTGACTTGCCAGATATTAACAGTGTGGAACAAATATTTTTCCTGCATTTTATTTAGTGGAAAAATAATTTTTGTAGGCTCTTTATCAGTAAAAGATTATTTGTATGATCTACTGCTTTAGCAGCCACATTGTTTAATAAGCTAATAACCTTCTCTGTGTCAGGCATTACATTTTTTTAAATAGAATTTAACCAAGAGTTTTCAGAAAGTAACTTAAAGAGCAGAGCCAAATCCTCAGTAATGATAAACAAATAAGAGCATACCCAATGACATAGTTCAAAATTACAAAATTTACTTTTTTTGATTTATTTACCATGAAAATTGGACTTTCATTTAAGCATTAATTAGATGATCAAAAGAAGAAGAGAACATTCTCCATATAATAAATGACTAATACCTCTGGAAATTTAAACAGCATTGACTTGGTATTTTATGCCTTGGTTGTGATTGTTTCTGTACTAGAAGTTGGGCTTGTTTTAATTTTTTTCTCCTATAAAGGGACCTTTAATATTGAGTTATTCCCACTATGAGGGAAAAACAAACAAACAACAAACAAACAAACAAAAACATTTAATCAAAAAGCAAGCAAGCAAACAAACAATGTGAGCTCTAGGACAGGCTAGCTCTAGTTCAGGTTGTGGCGGAAGATCTCCCTGCTGCCATTCAATCTTTGGAACTTAGGTGTGACTGCTCTGTGCTGGAGGGCCCTTGGCAGAAGGTATCTTGCAGCCAAAAGCTCTGAGTTCCAGCTGCCATTAATATTTTTTAACCTTTTGAAATAATTCTATTCTGGGTAGACCAGTATTTAAAATCTGTCTCAATAGGGTGAATGTGTTTCGTATGTCTCTACTGCTTCTTTAAGTTGCTTCAGATCTGTCATCTCTGCAGGTTTCCAATTAACCTGAACATAAATATTTCCCCTTTTTCTACAGGGGAGGTCCCTTTTCCTTTCCCTTTTTCTATTGGAAAAAGCCCTTTCCTTTCTTTATTCTTTGTCTTTGGAGCTTTTGTATTTAATAACTGAACATATTGTTGCTCCTGAGATGGACATGTCCCTGCCAAATCTTCGAGTCTTGCTTACCATGAGTGAATGTTACCTCCAGTCCTGGAGTGTCTGGATTCTCTTTTCTTTGAGCCCCACATTGGGTGCCAAATGTCAGGTTTTCTGTGTTGTGCAGGATGACCAAAGAAAGAAGGTCATTACAGAGTATAATTTAGGCTCTCTGTCAGCAGGGAAGAACAGTTTTGAAGAACTGAACCCAGAGTACCTGTGCAAAGGGGTATTTATTGATTGTTACACAAAAGTTGTGTTTTGGGTAAAACAAATTCTTCATATCAAAGTTACTGATCTATATGTTTTCTGAAGGAAATCATCACATCCCTGAAACTTTAATCCTTATTGTGCACTGTTTGTAAGTACCCAATAATGTAAGATGCTCCAGGTGTCCCAGGACCATCTTGCAACCACAGTCATGCAAAGGCTGTAACACTCCTTCAGAAAAACAACTCTATAGATAACAGAAAACAATCACTGTTTTCCATAATTTCTTCAAGGTCTAAGTACTTCTAGAAAACAACTATTCATTCTGATGTTTACTCTAGATACAGCGAAGACAACTATTTCATTCTAATGTTTACCCTAGAGACAATGATTCTACTATTTTTTTTCCTCTTAGTTCCCTTTAGTCTTTGTTAAAGATATTTGTATTTCTGTGGGAATACTTTCAGGACCTATCTTTTATTCTACCAACGGACTTTTCATTCTTTCACCACTGTCAACACTATTTTTATTACTACAGATTTGAAATACATCTTCAGGTAGAATCAATTCTCTGATTTTATCCTTTCCTCCAATTCTGTTTTCACTATTATTGGTCTTTGGGAAATCCATGGAAACCTTATTGTCATTTTGCTGATGTTCACATACTACCTTACTGGGCTATTAATTGGGTTTTATTGAATTTATAGATGAAGGTACAGTAATGGATATATCATGTTGTTCTTCCTATCTATGAATATCAACAATTGTTTCCATTTATTTAATTTTCTGATTTCACTTGCTATATTTTTTCAGTTTTCCACAAATAGATATTGTACATATTTTATTAGATTTACATCTATGTATTTCTTTTTGGAGGCTCAGTACAAAAACTTTTAGTGTTTTGAATTTAAAACCCACTTAATATTGATAGTACATAGGAAAACAGTTAGCATCTGTACATTAATTTTAAGTCTTGAAATCCTGCTATAATTCTTTATTGTTTGCAAGAAGCATTTTTTTCCTTGTCAGTTTTCATTATCCTGGAATTTCTACATCAACTTATGTATCATCCATGAACAAAAGCAGTTTTATTTCTTCCTTCCCAGTTTACTTTATTTCCTTTTCTTGTCTTATTGCATTATTGAGGATATTTAATACAGTGTTAAAAAGGAATGGTGAAAGGAGGAACTTCTCTCCTTCATTACTGATCTTAGTGAGAAAACGACAGTTCATACTGTGACAAATATGTCTTCCTTTGTTCTATCTGGGATTTATCGAGCTTGCTTTATTACCAGGGATTTAAGCTTTTAATAAACACACAAAACTGGGGTCAGTGTTTCTTCAGTAATATTTTTTTCTGTTTCATTTTCATCCACTTTATAACACTCCATTAAAGTGATATTAGGCTAACTAAATATCCTGTGGTACATTAAAACTTGATTAACTTTTTTGTTTGCATTTCATTTTAGGCAGCATATATTATTATATTGAAATTCACTATGGGTTTTCTCTTGTAATGTTTTTTCTGCTGCTAATGGCATAAAGTTTATCTTTCATAATAGACTTTTTTTCTGAAATCAATATATATATATGTATATTTTATTTTCTATGTCTTTCCATAGATGCATTTTCCTTTTCTGACCAAATGAAACACAGCTCATTTTCCTTATTATTAATCTAATATTATATCAGCTGTATAATTATTGGTTTAATTTCAATGAGCTGAATTTCAGACCCTTATTAACAGTTTTCTGGTTGGAAGGATAGATAAGAAAAGCCTATACATAGTGTTTTATCTTAGTTAGGATTTCTATTGCTATGAAGAAACACCATGACCTTGGCAACTCTTACAAAGGAAAACATTTAATTGAGGTGGCAGCTTGCAGTTTCAGAGGTTCAGTCCATTATCACCATGGCAGGACATGGCAGAGTGCAGGCAGACATGGTGCAGGCTACATCTTGATCAGAAGGCAACAGGGAGTGAACTGTGACACTAGGAGTAGTTTGAGCATAGGAGAACTCAAAGCCTGCCCCTACAGTGACATACTTCCTCCAACAAGGTCATACCTACTCCAACAAAGCCACACCTCCTAATAGTGCCACTCCCTTTGGGAGCCATTTTCTTTCAAATCACTAAATGTCTCATTAATTCTTCCAACTTTGGACACAATATTTTGCAGAGTAATATACCAGATTCTCTGAGTTTTCAAAAGCTTTTTATAATGTAAACTGCTAAGAATGTAACTAACTTAAAGTACATATTGTCCCATGAGTTATTAACTTATTATTTTTGGATAGTTATTTCAAATGTTTGATTAAGTATAAAGCACTTGCTCCTCCAATGGAAATGAACATACTTTTAAGTTATTTTCTCTTGTCTTTCTCAGACCGTATTGACTTTAATTCACTGGAATTCTAACATATTTAGTGTTATGTAGAGACTCATTCTCATAATGTGAACTGGTTTTCCAAGCATTGCCTATTAAGTAGTCTGTACTTCTCTGTGTTCATTTGTTGCAACATACTTTTAAACACACATTTTCATAGAGACAAAACTGTTTTTGAACCTTCTGTTGTCTTCCATTGACTTTAATTCGTAATCTGACAGTTTCACTGCTCTTTCAGGATTTTACATTGTATTGCTCTCTCATTTCTCAAACTTTATACATTTTCCTTTCTGTTATCATAACATTGATTTCAAAGGCCTAAAATTATTAAATAGCAATGATAATTATAGATACATTTGTTTCCAATGCTCTTCAATGTGAAACTGTAAAATGCTGTAATATATATAATATTTGACTTCTTCATAATACTTTGAAGGGAAATACATTGTGAGAGATAAAGACTATCAGAGTACTATGAATTTCAAATTGTTCCAATTCACTTATAGAATAATTATATTAACAAATTTGAAACAAGGACATGGTTCTTTATTTTTTTTTGTATTAGGGGCATAAAATCTACAATGCATATTTTATGAGAATTCAATATCTCACAGTTAAAAACTCACCCTTTACATGAATTAGAATTACATTTATTCATGCATTTTAGTTTTTAATCTTATTTAATCTATATCCATCATTTGTGTGTTGTATTTACATGTGGTGTGTATATCTACATCTTGTGTATGAATATGTGGAGAACTGCAATGATTTCAGTTATCTTACTTCATCACTCTCCACCAATTTTTGAGACAGATCTCTCATTGAAACTAGAGTATTCCATTTTGACCAAACTATTCCTTCAGAAAGGCCCCATGATTTGCCTGTCCCTGTCATTCCACTGCTGGTATTACAGATGTGTGCCTTTATGCCCAGGTTTTACATAGTGCTGGTATTCTGAATTCTGGTCCCCATGCTTATAAAGCAAAACACTTCAATTCACAATTCATGTATTTGTTTTTCTTTAGGAACAAAGAGATGTAACAGACATTAGACTCATAAAATAAGCTTCAGAATATAGTTTTATTGAGTTCTTTGTAGAATTAAGCAAGTCATCTTACCTCAATCATTCAGTTGTCTGATGTAAAATGTAAGACTTAAGTACTCCCGTCAAAGAATATTTATAGCTATTAGTGAGATATGAATATCAGCAGATGGATGGTACATTGAATAAAATAAACAATTTGTTCCTTCAGTGCATGCCTGTTTCTGATGTGTGTTAAAAAGTAAAATAACACTCATATTCTACTTGGAATTTTGTGTTGTGTCTAATAGTTGTTACATAGCCATAATCATTTAATAGAATTTCATAATAGTCTTTATTGACATATTGTCTAGAATCACCTTTACCATGAACCTTAACCTCTAAGTAAATATACATAGAGATTTATTCAAAAATGAAAAAAAAATCCAATACAAATTCCTTCTACACTCTTGTGTATGAATATGTGGAGAACTGCAATGATTTCAGTTATCTTACTTCATCACTCTCCACCAATTTCTGAGACAGATCTCTCATTGAAACTAGAGTATTCCATTTTGACCAAACTATTCCTTCAGAAAGGCCCCATGATTTGCCTGTCCCTGTCATTCTACTGCTGGTATTACAGATGTGTGCCTTTATGCCCAGGTTTTACATAGTGCTGGTATTCTATGAGTCTCATCACTTGAATATTTGCTAACACAACTTTTGGACTAAACACTTTTCTCATCTAAATGGTTATGAATATACAGGCAATCAGAAAAAGGTTATACTTTAGTTTTCCAAATACATTCATATACATACATTGAACTGTGATAACTATAGAATAACATAGTACCAGGCACAAGAAACCTCCTTTTGATGGTTTGGTCAGGGCAGTCCATATGATTTCCAAAAAAATATAGATTATCGACGTAGCCCTAGGTTGCCTCTTAGGGGTTGAGATTTGAGCGTGGGCCCCTATTGCTGAAGATACCATATATTTAGGATACACAACTCAGATAATTTAAGCTGGATCTGACCTTATAGCCACTTTCATATAGTATATTTTCCTTGATTACATAAAATAATATATAAGCTGAGAAGAGACTAAATCAGTTAAATAGTCTCCTCCAGCTGCAGTGCCTATGAACCATGACAATTACCAGCATGGTAAGTTATTAATGGGTGTAAGAAGTAGCTCTCACATGTATGTGGCAACAAACAGCTGTCTAATTGGATTTAAGGTCCACTCAATAGAGAGAACTCATGCCTGGTACTAACTTAGGCAGCTTCTCAGGGGTTGTAAGGTCATGGACTTAGGAAAGAATCTATTACCATCACTCTGATAGATCAGCACTAATTCCATATTGTATTCTAAATCTTACCATTATACTCACAGACAAGGGTAGCTACAACCCCTCATCAAAGAAGTTTCTCATAGCAAATGGAAGCCATCTCAAAAAACTACAATTGGACACAATGCAGAGATCATGGGGAGTGCAGTCCCAGTGGATACATCTACATCACATCTCCTGCATCACAGTTCCCTGTGGCATAGGGAATGTCTAGGAAGAAGTCTAGTAAGAACCAGAATATCAGAGTGTCTTCTGTGAAGCAGTCTTTCCTAAAAATGGCTGCCTAAATAGTACTAGAACAATGGCAGCATCAATAGACCTGCTAAGATTAGTGGAAGAAGGAAACACCTCACAGGGTCTTACCCCTAGACAAAGAACTACAGGCAACCAATGATTCCTGGGAGAGGCATAATTAGTTTCTTTCAGGGTTGAGCCCCTCCTTATTGGTTTTCCAGCACAGAGTGGTCAGTCTTGAAATCATGTACACACAAACAACAAAGACAGATTCAGCAAGTGATACATATTTACGCATGCACAGACACATATGTAACAAATATAATAGAATAAAAAGAGTGTAGTTGGAAGTTTTTCTGTGTCCTGCCCAGTCCACAGCCTCTCAGACCCAAATAAATACACAGAGGCTCATATTATTTACAAATTGTATGGCCATGTCTCAAGCCTTTTGCTGGCTAGCTCTTATATCTTAAATTAGCCCATAATTATTAATCTATGTATTGCCACATGTTCCCTGGCTTTACCTGCATCCCATTACATGTTGCTCCTTGGGCGGCTCACTGGCATCTCCTGACTCAGCCTTCCTCTTCCCAGAATTCTCCTTGTTTGCTTATCCTGCCTATACTTTCTGCCTGGCTACTGGCCAATCATCATTTTATTAAACCAGTGTACAAAGGCATTATCCTACAGCAAAAGAGCCTATCAACTGGAGAGGGGCATGGGAGCAACTAGCGGGAGGCAGTGACACAGTTTTATTGCAAGGGAAAACATGAAAAAATCAGAATCAATAAAATAGAATACTTCGAACTTGAAAGTTTGAGACCTCTCAGGATTTAGATTTTTTTAAAAAAAACTTTACTTGGCTCTGGGTTTGGTGGTGCATGCCTTTAATCCCAGCACTCAGGAGAGGCAGGCAGATATCAGTGAGTTCAAGGCCAGCCTGGTCTACAAAGTGAGTTCCAAGACAGCAAGAGCTGTCATACAGAGAAACCCTGTCTCAAAAAACAAAACAAAACAAAACAAAAAAACTTTGCATAATGAGACTGAACATTATAAGAGAAACTTAACCTTGAAGACAAAATTTCTAGAGACATATTCTAATTTATAAGTAATATTAGTTATCTTGCCAAAGTATAATGGGCAAAAATAGGAAGAATATTTGTTTATTCAAAGAAAGGTACATGAAAATCCCACTTAGCCAATCTAAACTTTGCAATGGACTTACAGTGAAATTCAAGAGTACAACACAGACTTGAAATTTATTTAGAAAAATTGATTATAATCCCAATATCCACCTTGCTGTGTGAAATGTTCTTTGGTAGGTGATGTCTGAAAAGCTGTTTAATCAACAAATGGCTTTGCACCTAACTCACATTTTATCAGCTCATAGCTAGATCATTAACGGCGATCCTTGACTGACTTCCAATTGTTAAATTTTATCTTTTAATGCTCAAACCCAGACACATATTTTCCCCAATGACAAGAATATTATATTTGGGAAGTTCTAAAAATAATTTATTTATAATCATTATTATGTTTTTGTGTATGTATAGGTGTAATGTGGTTTGCATGAGGAAATTCGAGACAGCACGTTCCAGTTGCTTCTGTCCTTCCACACCATATACAGCCTCCAGGGATGAATTCAGGCTGCTGGTTGTACACTACAGCTACTTTCTGTGTTGAGCCAACTCATTGGCCCTGAGCAGTCTTTGCAAAATTCTGATGATGGTGGTAATTTGGGAAATTATTTTTTTTCCTATTGACAGATTGTGAACCTGTCAGTTTGCATACAAGGTTAGGTCCTATAGTTTCAGATTCTTGGGAAATTGAAGCAACAGAGTCACTGGAGCCCAAGAACTCAAGACTACTCTGAGTGACATATAACATCATGCTTCAGAAAATGAATATATTGAATTTTAAGTGTCTAAATTTATGAGTGGCATTATCAGCTATAGGCATATATATATATGTATATATATACATGCATACACAGATACATATAGTGTTAATATCACACTAATATAAAAAGAAAAACAAGTTGGTAATTCACATTTAAAAAAAAACTTAAGTTTTATCACATGTGAACATAAGCTCTGAGACTAGCAAATTCAAGTCTGGAATTTATCCAAGTGTGTGCACCAGAAGCCATGTGCAAAAATGTTCATAGAATCTTTATTTGAATCAGCTAAAGTTGTGAAACTTCCAAATGTTAGTGAACATGAGGATGGATAGGTAAGAGTTGTGTGTTTACAAAAGGCAACAACACACACACTCCTCACAAAGCTTGTATAGCTCCCACAGACAAGGAGGGAAGAAGTTAGATATTTGTGTTCTGAAAAGTTCTATTCCTGTGATCCTCAAGAGAGAGCCAACTAAGGTGAAGGCATGCACAGTGGTACTTTCTACCAGACTGCTTGTTCTGATAGCAAAGCTCACATCTAAGAGATGTGCACTTTATGCACGCTGTATCCCAATAAAATACCTTGACAATACATCAACTGTAGGAAAGAGTTTCCAGATTTGGGGTGGTGGTGGTGGTGGTGGGGTGGCCAGAGGATGATAGAATAAAGTGGAGAGCCGTTTCCATTGACTTCGTCCTTTGTCCCTGGCTGGCTTGCTAAATTCAGTGTTTCAAACACTGGGGACTTGCCAGCTCAAATCTTCAGTCCTCAGAGGCTCACAAACTTCCTGCGTGGGCTCCTCCTGCTCGGAGGCGGTTGAGGATGGATGTATATGGGGACGCAGAATGATAAAATAAAAAGGACTCAGCTCCCCTTCAGTTCCACACGGCAGTACAAGAGGAAAGGCAGAGAGAAGAGTCAAGCTGTGGGGTGAACACAAAAGGCCCCGCGCTAGTGCCAGCGTTTCAGCTGCCGCTGGCTGGACAGCTCCTGGATGACTTCCGTTCCGGGGGTGGACCAGTGGGACAGGTAGGGTTCTTGGTCCCACAGGGACTGACCTCTATTCTCCAGCTTGCTAATAACGGGAACTAAGTCTTAAAGACGGAGTAAAGCCTCAACGGCTTTGCTTTTTTTTTGTTTGATTTAAATCGCAAACCTGCAGTAGTGAAGGGAATCTCTCCCAGGGCGAAGCTCCCGAGCGCGCAGCGCAGACTTCTCTGCGGGACCAGCGCAGTGGTTCAGTCCCAGGAGCCACAAACTTGCCAGGATTAGAGACACTAAAATCCACGTCGTGCTCATTGCACTTCTCGAGACGTTCGAGTGCATGAAAACTCCTGCGGGTTCTCTGGGAAAAGAGATCATGCCCCCCAGGTCTCTTTCCAACCTCTCCTTGCCCTCGGAGGCGAATGAGAGCGAGGTGGTTCCTGAGGTGTGGGAAAAAGATTTCCTGCCCGGCTCGGATGGGACCACTGCGGAGTTGGTGATCCGCTGTGTGATCCCATCCCTCTACCTAATCATCATTACGGTGGGCTTGCTGGGCAACATCATGCTGGTGAAGATATTCCTCACCAACAGCGCCATGAGGAGCGTCCCCAACATCTTCATCTCTAACCTGGCGGCTGGGGACCTGCTGCTGCTGCTGACCTGCGTTCCAGTGGACGCCTCCCGCTACTTTTTTGATGAGTGGGTGTTTGGCAAGCTGGGCTGCAAACTCATCCCCGCCATCCAGCTCACCTCTGTGGGAGTTTCTGTATTCACGCTCACTGCCCTCAGTGCAGACAGGTAAGAGTATACAGGTAGCAAAGGAAGGGATAGACTGAAAAAGTGATGGACAGGGACAGGGGGCTAGGATGGTTGGGAATTGGAATGCATTAGCCAAGGAAAGGATGTTGGGATAGGTTGGGGAATGGAGATGGGGAAAGGAAAGTATATGTATAAAATGGAAGCCTAGTAACTCGAGCTGAAACATAATGAGAACAGAAGTTTAAAAACATATAAAAACTATTTAAATTATACTTAAAATTGCACTAATTTTAAACTTGCACACTCTGGTGCCTGCATTTCCCCACACACTTTGGAAACCTTACTATGCACTTCACAGAATATCTACAGCATAAACAAATTAAAGTTCAATTGGGATTTCATTTTATTTTATTTTTTTCTGTGTGTGTCTGAACTTGAGCAGGCACTTTCCTGATTCAGTAGGGTGGCATTCTGGTATGTTAGAACACTAAGTTTAACTTGAGGAAACTGTTTAGTTTAGACCGTGCACCATTTACAATGTGAAGTTGATACTATTCGTCTAAGTGAAAACAATTAGAACTATACGAGTTCTTCAAAACTAGGCTCTCACATCTTCTTGTTTGAAAATCTTAAGTTCTTCTAGTTCTTGTTGAAATCAAGTAATCCCCCTCCCCCCAGATAATGCTAAATTTTAATGTCTTAAAACAATACAGTGGGCACAGTCTTCACTATCAAATCCACTTTCACATACTCTAGCAGTGTGAAGTATCCATTATTTGACTTGGCAGATCAGTTGGTTCAACTTTGTCATTTTCCATGTGTGGATCCTGAAGCTCAGAGAATGCAAGCCCTCTTGTGATTGCTGGGTAGAAAATCCCGGCTTCCTGAATGGAGGCTAGGACTGTTTTCCCAGGCTGTCTGCATTACGCTATCAGGTCTCTTATGCAGGAGGAAATGTCTGGGTTGTTGGCTGGGGGAGGGGCAATGTTTATAATTAGGCATCATTATTGGACCTGTGCTCTCATTCTCTTGGGAATGAAGGACTGACTGAAGTTATTTAGCTAAACAGTTTAACTTGGATATAAAAATGGTATTTGGCCTCCTTATTAATTTTTCATATTGCATTATTAATGAGTCTGGATCTGAGTTTCCAGGAGCTCACTCTACTGTCTTATACTAACTTATACTAATTTTGGAGTCCAAGAGTTAATATCTATTGGGAGTAAGACAATATTCAGTGGAGAGTTTTTGATGCTGTTGTCAAATAGATACTTAGTTTATATAACACACTGTTTTAGATCACCCGTGGAAAAGTGATTAAAATTTTAAAGAACTTATGAACTTTATTTTGTCTTCTTGGCATCAGTTCTATTATCTTTTAAAAAGTTTTATTTGAACTTCAAATCTAAAATATGACATTTGATCTTGACTGCTCTTCTTCAGGCGAACTATTCTAATCAGATGGCTAAAGAAATAAGCTTAATCAGAACCAAACACAATGATTATCCATTACAATAGGTGAAATTGACACCAAGCATTCATTTTTAAAGCATGGCATTAATAGCAAGACTCAGAACTTGAGTTTATTTCACACAAGTTTTCCAATCTATTGTCATGGAAACCAGTAAGTTTGCCCTGACCAGAGGCAGAAGACGGAAGAGCCTCCTGTATTTAGGACCTTTTGGGGGCATCATATGCATACCATAGCAATTATGGAGTCAGCATGATACATTATAAAGACAAAGACTGGTGCATCGCCTCTCTTGGACCATTGAGTACCCTGGTTGTTTTCAATTTGGTCCAATTAACAAAGCTTAAATAAAAACATCAATAACATAACAGGGATAAAAAGGGAGGAGAACAAGTGTAGGGAAAATGAAAGTTGAAAAATATAGGATGACCCATACTTTCACAAAAGGTAATTAATTTTTCTGAGAGCTTCTGAGTTGTCATCTCAAAAGAAAAGTTGCCTTTTATAGCAAGAACCCAGCTGTGATTTCTGCAGAACCATTATCACAGAATGAACGGTTATTTCTGCACCTAATTCATTATATCTGTATTAAATAAAGTGTGTTATATTATATTTGACTGAAGTAAATTATGTCTTTTACTCAATTGATTTCAATCACTGCTAGATCGCTTCCACTTTCCTTCTCATTAGAAGCAGCATCATTGACTTAAAATGCACTGTGTTATTCTTGAGTATTAATACTGTTTCCACAATTCAGTTAGAGCTATGTGATTATTTGTCTAATTGTGACACACATGGTGAGATGGGAATGTGCTGGGCTGGATTTTGTGGCAGCTGGGTCCTCATTGAAGCCCTTATAAACATGTATTTTACCTAGAGAAGGGTGACAACATAACACAAAACTTATGCCCCTAAGGTAGTGTTTACCTAATATGAAAAACAAGATGAAAACCTGCAGAGAAGGCATCTGATTCTCTAAACACCAGACTTCTGTTGATCCCAGAAATCCCCTGCTGCTGTGCACCCATTGCTCCAGTTAGCTTGCAGGAAGCCTGAGGCAATGATACCCACTGCTAACTGTTTTTTAACCATGATCTACGTGCAGTCTTGAAAAAATATTAGTCGAGTAAAGGCAGAGTCTCTCAATTCACATCCTAGAGACTCACTCTGTCACTCAGTTTTTGGAAAAACTCAATTTGTCCTTCTTGTCCCACCCCCAGTTCTTCAGGTGATTCTGAAGCTTGATGCACATCCAACGTCACCAGACAATCTCCACTGTACACCACCATGCCTATTTCCACCCACTATTTAACAGCTCTACTCACCACAATTGATTTTAATTAATGATATCCTTAATACTCAGGCCAATAACCATTTACTGAGAATACACTGTGTGCTCTGGACATTACACCGTGTACTAGTGAAGCAACAATGAGCAATAGCTTTGCTTCTGTTAATCTATGGTTCACACCTGGACTCCTTGTTGGCATCCTTCCTGCACCATAAAGCTTGATAAGAAAAAAGATGCTAGTTTAACCAGACATGCTTAAAGAAAGAGATTTTTGAGACATTCTGATGATTTTTGCAAGAATTAAAAATGATCTAATTTTCTATTTATTTTATAGTATGATTAAATTCAATTTTATATTTACACCAAATTTATACTACATATAGATATCATAAATGGGATTCAAGTTGATGAAGAAATCTATTCATTGATGCTTAATATATGGATGGTGAATATACTTCTCTATGTCTGTCTTTTGATTGGCTATTCCTTAATTCAGTTTTCAATTAAGAATATCTCTCTGAGACTATTTGTAAGGGAAAATGTAACATTTTACACATATCTGCTATGCTACTGAGTTTAATTAAATAGGTTTTATGCTGAGGGACATCTTTCTCATGTTTTATGTAAATATTTGAAGAAGGCATGATAAAGCAGGCCCACTTTAATATGCTTTAGATGACTTTGCTTATTGCTTTATATTCTTCCAAAGATATACTTGCAGCATTAATATTCTCTCAGAGCTGGGTCTATGGCTCAGTGGTAAAATGTTTGCCTTGCATGCATGATGCCCTGGGTTTATTTCCTAGTACTCCCTCCTCCCCCACAAAACAAACAAACAAACAAACAAACAAATACTCATTTATAGTTGTAAACTATGTTACAGTACTGAAAGCTTTGGTAATCTGTAGTTTTTCTAGTATAATTCTTTGTGTATCAAATTTGCACTGTTGTCTTTTCATTCAGTCGTGTATTATTTAGAGACCCACCCCCCGCCCCGAGATACAGCCCTCTTTTCTTGCAGAAGGGTGACAAGAACCATCCCTGTTGAAAAGGTCTTCTGTGCTAGTAATCTTAACATAATGAAAAGTTCATTCATTTTCTAACCCTTTAAGTTTCTCTGTCTTCTTTGTAGGGGCATAGTACCCATTATAATCTGAAGGTTTGTTATCCTCCTAAAATTCATAAATTGAAATCTTTTCCCACAAAACAATGGTAGCAGGTAGTGGAAACTTTGTGAGGTGATCAGGTTTTTAGAGTAGGGTGATTGTGGAAACAACTCCAGAAAGGCCCAATAGAAGACAATGCTTATAAGCAAAGGCACAGTGAAACCACTAACTGGACCACTCTATGAACAGAAAGAAAAACGTTTGGAGGAACAAACTTCCAGGCTGCCTGGGAGAATAGAGGCTAGTAGCTGGTTGGGAAAGCAAATGGGTTTTATATGATAGTCATCAGGATGGGGGTCTTGGAGCTAAGCAGGCTGTTCAGAACAATCAGAAACTAGATGTCCTTGCCCAGGCAGTTGAGGTAGTTGACTACTGGAGTGGATAAGGGAGGTAGTGTCTTTCCTGGTAACAGAAACCAGCCTTAAGAGACTCCTGAGAAACGCTGAGTTTAGGCTTCTGTTTACTCAATAAAGTCCTTCTGTTTCCATAGTCAGAGTTCTTCTGTTTAGGACACTGTCGTCAGCACTGATGTTTTGGGAGCCTGCTTTGGACCTAACACATGCCATCCAGGAAGGGTACTCTCATTGGACACTGAATCTTTCAAAGTCTTCATCCTGGTCTTCCTCCTCTTCAGGACTGTAAAATAACTTTCTAGGGTTTATAAATCACCCAGTCTAGGTTATTCTGATTTAGTATTTCAAATTACCTAAGACTGTGTCTCTGCAAGAGTATGTACTAGATGGTGTGGAGAGAGACATCTTCCTTTTATTTTTTGAAAATATCAAGGATATTTAGAATGTCCTTTGTGGTTCTTGATTACCTAAAAGAAGGTTCATGATGGATCTTTATTATCTGTCTTATCCATCCTCTTCCATCAAAAAATTACAATCAGCAGATTTATTTATTTATTTATTTATTTATTTATTTATTTATTTATTGTAATTTGCTCTTATCAGATATCTGATAACCATTATAAGTCAATAAATATGTAAATTTTGGAAGGGAGATGTTTTTATCTTTACTTTAGAGTGAAAATAAAAAGACCTTAAGTGACTTTTCTAAATAATATAGACAATGATGAATTAGTCTGACTGAAATCACTTTTTATTATATTTTGTTATTCATCTCTTAGATATATTATAACTTCAGATCCTTTAAAGACAAATACAGCTTGCTTATATACAATTTGGTTTGTTTGCATTATCACTACTTCATTTAAAGTTTGGAGTTGGCCGTGAAAAGTTAAGGATGAAGACACTGCGTCTCAGAATGTGAGTCCTTTACTACCTGTCAATCCTACACATTGCCACTAATATACAAGAGGTGAGAGGATAGGCTTCTATCTGGTCTAACAAAATAAAATAGATCTGTAAAAAGAGAGGACTCTTCAATTTTCAGTTCTTTCAATTGGATTGTGGAGGAAAAAAAATCTCACTCTGGACTAGTGTGTAGGGTTTATTGTTTAGGAAACTGTTAAGGAAAAATGTTGAGAGTCTCAAACTCTGAATGTAGCATGAATCTTACAAGTTCTTATTAATAAAAATCAAACCTGAGCCAGTTATTGGGGTAAATCCTGGAAGGTCAGAGAAATAGAACAAGCCACAGCTATCTCACCTCGCCGGATCCTCAGCTGGTCTTGCCTCCTCAGACTGGAGGCCTCTAAGTCCTCATCCAGAATGGGTCTCAGCTGAACTGCTGCTAGAAGCCTGAATGCTTAACCAGCCTAAATGCTTAACCATGCCAAATGCTTCTATGGGCAAATGCCTCTATGGGCAAATGCCTCTAGTTTCTGGTCCTCACGCCTTATATACCTTTCTGCTTTCTACCACCACTCCCTGGGATTGAAGACTTGCTTTCTGGGATTAAAGGCGTTGGTCACCATGCTTGGGTGTATCCTTGAACACATGAATTTCTGCCTCTGGAATGCTAGGATTAAAGGTGTGGTGCTACCACTCCCTAACCTCTGTTTAACATTGTGGCTGTTCTGTCTCTGACCCCAGATAAGTTTATTAGCGTACACAATATTTTGGGCAATACAATACCACCACATCTGAAGCTATGAGACTAGAATCAAGGTAAAAATTTAACTGCATTGCTTTGCAGACCTTTAACAACTCAGTTATTTTCCTTTGATAGCAAGTATAATGATAGATTGGAAATGAAAGAATTTAAATAAAAAATCTAATAGCTGATCAAATTCAATGAAAAATAATACATATACTGTACATTGATTGAAGATAAAATCATTGTGAAAGAGCCAATCACCACTGCCTAGGAGATTCTACTTTAGAATATTTTCCTCTCTCTGCTTGTGCTCTTTGCCAATAAGCTCTGGAATGAATTGGTGACACTGAGATGCCAGGGAATTTGTGTCTCCCATACATTAGGAAACAGCCAGGGAAGAAAGAAATGTTGATATCTCTACTGCCAGTGAGATTTATTTCCCTCTTCCCTCCCTCTCTCCTTCTCTCTCTCTCCTTCCTTTCTATCTTTTTTTTTCATTTATCCCCCATTCCCTTCTTCCTCCTTCCCTCCTCCTTCCTTCCTAGAGAGTAACTTGAGCCTCTTGTCCTAGGTACAGAGCTATCGTGAACCCCATGGACATGCAGACTTCTGGCGTGGTGCTGTGGACCAGTGTGAAGGCTGTAGGAATCTGGGTAGTCTCCATATTGTTGGCTGTCCCTGAAGCCGTGTTTTCGGAAATAGCACGAATTGGTAGCTTGGAAAACAACAGTTTCACAGCATGCATACCCTACCCGCAAACGGATGAGTTACATCCAAAGATTCACTCCATACTCATTTTTCTTGTCTATTTCCTCATACCTCTTGTTATTATCAGCATTTATTACTACCACATTGCAAAGACTTTAATTAAAAGTGCACACAATCTTCCAGGAGAATACAATGAACATACCAAAAAGCAGGTAAGCTGGGTCAGGGTGTGTGTGTGTGTGTGTGTGTGTGTGTGTGCGTGTGTGTGTGTGTGTGTGTGTGTATGTGTGTGTGTGTGTTATTAAGACATACAAAGGCAGCCTTTGGACTTTCGCTTGCCTTAACTGAAAGGATTCCTGGGGAATTTCTTATATGTGTTTGTGTCATATATAAATGGGATATACTTCGATCCCATTTATCAGGCATCTGAGCCTCTGACAAGAACTGGAATATTATCAGTAGAAGCTAATGTCTTTGTGCTTGGTGACAGTTATGTTGGTAAAGAGCCTGCATAGCAGTGTGAGGACTGAGTTCAGATCCCCTGAAGCCATGTAAAAATGTCAGGCATGGGCTGTAACTAACAGCAAGAGGGGAAAGTGTGCAGACAGGAAATTCCTTGGAGCTTGCTGACCAGTTACACTACTATCTGTGCAAAAGGTTCATAGAGAGAACCAGGTCCAAAAGATTAAGTAGAGAGTGATAGTAGATATGCTAAGTTGGCCTCTGGTTTCCACACACAAGTGCATATGCATGCACATTTACAGATGCACACACATATACACATGAATGGATAATAAATAAAAATTGATGTTTATTTGTTTTTAAAAATATTTTTTATATGAATATACTTTCACAAAGATGAAGATCATCAATCTGAAAATTCCACATTTTAAGTGTAAATTGACTATTACCTTTTCCTGGTATCCCTGTAAGGGTGACTGGAAATGCAAAGAAGGATGTCTTTGTAAATGTAAAGCGAATAGGGCAGTGTCTAGGGCTGGGCATGGGGCTTGAGTGGGTAGCAAAATGGGAGGCTCTAGGAACTTCAGAGAAGCAGAGGGAATGAATGTGATGCCCAAGGGGGCTGGTGGTTGGGACTGTTGGCCTATTGCAACTGTGCAACCTTCCCCATGGACAGCAAACATTAGTTGAAAATTGGTAACAGAGAGGAGGGAGGTGGCTCAGCGGTTAGAGAGCACTGACTGATGTGCCAGAGGACCCAGGTTCAATTCCCAGGCCAGGGTTAAAAAAGAAAAACAAACAAACAAACAAAAAAACCCCCAAAAATTGGTAACATGTAAATTAGCTACATTTTTTTGTTAAAAAGCATACAATAAAAATTTCAATTAAAGTTATTGTTGTGAAAGTGAAAGAATTGTGTTTCCAGTTGTGTCTTTCTATAGTCCTAGAGAAAAAAAATACTGTAATGGGCTAGAACTTCTATAATGAAAAATCTTACAGGGAGGCAATGGATGCTTGTTGCAATGTGAAGGCAAACAAACTTAATCTGAGATTACTAGAGTTAGTAGCAGGTGTAGATGGAATGAGACAATGGAGCTTTGAGCCACCTGTTAGTAGCAGGAGCTGGCAGAGGTTTCCATGGTGTAGAGTAGTCTTCATTAATTAATGACTATCAACATGAAGAGTTGACATTCATTTTAGAGATTCAGATAGTGAACCAATGTCTCAGACAAATGAATCATTTGTTGTCTAAGTATCTGGAATCAGGGAAGCAGAACATCTATGCCACAGGCTCATTGTACCCTTTACATAACTGGACCCTTTACTCAGAGTTTTGTTATCCAACTTGTATCATAATTGGATGTTTGAGTTTTGGTTTTTGATTTCCTTTAAGCTGAGTTTTTCTTTTTCTTTTTCTTTTCTTTTTTTTTTTTGGTTTTTCGAGACAGGGTTTCTCTGTGTAGCTTTGCGCCTCTCCTGGAACTCACTTGGTAGACCAGGCTGGCCTCGAACTCACAGAGATCCGCCTGCCTCTGCCTCCCGAGTGCTGGGATTAAAGGCGTGTGCCACCACCGCCCGGCAAGCTGAGTTTTTCAATACCCACAGCTTATTGTTTTAGTGCTGTCAGTTCTGCCTTACTTTCTTTAAATTTCCAATTGGAGATTTATACGCCCTGATTGGGTAACCAATTCTTGACATTTTCCAAGACATCATCTCAAAGCCCAACTTGCTTGGACTTGAATCTCCAGCTTCAGACTGCCATGATAGCTTTACCCCCATGCTGTGTCTGTCATCTAGGGAGGGCACAGGGAGTGCTCTACATTCCATATTCATACTTTCTAACATGGTTGGGTTGTCTTACTTAGGACACTAAGATTTATCATTAGTACCACTGTTAGTTATTTTCGCTGTTACCCTTGCAAGGAAATGTCACGAAACACGACAGAATCCGCTGATAGAGTTTATTGGGAGAACAGAAAGAAGTGAGTGCCCGCGCGGGAGAAAACACGTGTGAGGAAGGAACTTAGGCCAGTCATGGCGGCTCCTTATAAGGCAGGGCGTGCCCAGGTAGACGTAATGACGTAGCCATGCTGCGCGCCTGCGTGGCTACGTGACATCACGGATCCCAGTCACTCGAGACGCCTTGACCCGGAAATGGCTGTTAACCTGGAGTTCGCCAGGCGGATGTGTCCGGGCGGTCGCCTTGGTTACCAGACGCCTTGAGCCGGAAATGCTTATCCTGACCTGGGGCTAACTGGGCGGGTGTGTCCGCCAGGCATGCACAAACATGTCTGACCTTGGGGCGTATTGTGAACATTTCAACCACTACATTCTATTTTTCCATGTCGCCTATACTTGGGCTTTCAGACTTTCCAGTTCTTTCTTAAGTACTCTAGCTGCTGACCAATGTCTCCATCTTAGAAAATGTGAGGGCTGCTGTTAGCGTCTTCTGATAAACTGTATCCCTACTCACACTGTTGTACTTAAGCATTTAGGAAAATTGGGAAATAAGATCTAAATTTTGTTCTCTAGATTTTTACAAAAGAATTCTTAAGTTAAAATAGTAAATGTCTGACTCTGAGTTCTATTTATTACAGACCTGAAGATTTTCTTATAAAACAGTAAGCATAGCATGAATTCTATGAAAAAAAAAAACCTAAAATGTAATCCAGTTTAATAATGTTACTAGGGTTGATAGTTACATCAGAAGTTTAAAAATTATTTTACCTATCATCTCTCTCTCTCTCTCTCTCTCTCTCTCTCTCTCTCTCTCTCTCTCCTCCATCTATCCTTCTACATATCTATCATCTATCCATCATCTATTTATCTATTTATATTCGTGTGCATACATGGGCATGCCATAGTCAGTGTGTGACAATTTGAGGAAAACTTCCTGGAGTTACTGCTCTTTTTTTTTTTTTTACCATGGGAGTCCTGAGTATTGAATGCAGTTCACTAGGCTTAACAGCATATGACTTTAGCCACTGAGCTATCTCTCCAATCCCAGAAAATTTTCATTATTATGTGAGCCAGGGGCCTAAATATCAATGTTAATTTGTTTGTTCATTTTTTATTATTTACTTGTGTGTGTGTGTGTGTGTGTGTGTGTGAGAGAGAGAGAGAGAGAGAGAGAGAGAGAAACGAAGAGAGAAGAAATAGTGAGAACTATAAAAAAATAGTCAAGTCCTGTTTCAATAGGTCATTTTTTTTTCTTGTTTAAAATACCCTGATATTTGGAAACTATGTCCACTTGTGTGTGTATTCTATGTTTAATTAATTTAGTTTATTTATTATAAGCAAAATAATTTGCATTTTTACTAACATGGCCCTACTGTAAGTAAAAGGAAAGCATTTTAAGGCATTCATTAATGCTACTGCTTACACATGAAGATTGTCATGTGTAATTTATCATCTGACCTTGTATAAATCCTAAATATCTTTAAAACAAAATAATGTGGTGGACAAAATAGTCTTGGTCAAGCTGTTAGAGCAAACACTTTGATGAGGTAAAGCAACAGTTTGTGTGTTTGGGAGTCACCACATGCCCTGATAAGCTTCCTTGCTTCTGGGAGGTGAGTTTGGGCCGCGGCTCTCTCTGCTTCCCATTGACCCATGGCCATCTCTGCTGCTTTTACAGATGGAGACCCGGAAACGCCTGGCCAAGATTGTGCTTGTCTTCGTGGCTTGCTTCGTCTTCTGCTGGTTTCCCAACCACGTCCTCTACTTGTACAGGTCTTTCAACTACAAGGAGATCGACCCTTCTCTGGGTCACATGATTGTCACCTTAGTGGCCCGGGTTCTGAGTTTCAGCAATTCCTGCGTCAATCCCTTTGCCCTTTACCTGCTCAGCGAAAGCTTCCGGAAGCGCTTCAACAGCCAGCTCTGCTGCCGGGGGAAGGCCTATGCCGAGAGGTCAACCAGCTACCTTCTCAGCTCTTCAGCCGTGAGAATGACTTCTCTGAAGAGCAACACAAAGAACGTGGTGACGAGTTCTGTCCTGCTAAATGGACATAGCATGAAGCAGGAAATAGCACTGTGATTGGAGGCCACTCAACCCACTCTTAAAAACATTCCTTACAAACTTTGTTATTATTATTGAGCAAAAGCAGAACTAAATAATTTCCACATTCATACTGTTCCCTAGCTAATTCGTCAGGGGAGTTCATGACTGAGTCAAGTACAAGACAAATATTTTTCTCTGAATAGAATTTTACATTACACCATGGACATCTATATTAAACACACGTAACTCACATATATCTTCTGCTAACATTCATTTACAAATTCCCTCAGGATTTAAGGCATTGCAACAAGCAATTGTGCCATATTTACTTCAAATTCCTTTTATCCTAAATCATAGAGAACATTTCCATAATGAGTCAGTAATTTGGTAATTCAAACACCTATTATTTGAAATATAAATTACATCATTCTGATGAGAAGATTTTATTTATAGCTAGTGTATATATTTATATATATGTATTAATTTGAAAAAAAGTCCAAAGTGGAGCTTAATCATAGTTCATTAATATTTATGGTTCTTTATATAATTATAATTTATAGAAATGTTTGAAGTTCTAGATATAGTATTGGAAAGTATAATAATATTTTATTATGAATTGTAAGTTAATATGTGAATGTGTATATGTAAAACAGGTATCAGATGCTCCGAATTCCAATACTATGACTCAGATGTTTGCATGACTGTTTTTGTAAACACTTAAATTCTTGACAATTTTGCTGCTTCTGTGTAGGTAATAAGATTTGTATAATTCTGGTGAGTTCTCATTTGTTCTTGCATCTGCCAACTGACAAGTGTATGGGATCTCAGACACTTTTCTCTGCATGATATCACAGTTTTCTCTGAATAAACATCTTGATATTTTCAGCAAAATATAAACATTGTCTTTATTAAATCCCAAAAGCTACTCTTTTCTTCAGCCCATACCAAATATCTAATTCTTGAGTTCTTCATACCAAGTTGAATTCTAAACACATTAAGGTGACTTTGCTGGCACATTAAGCTTCCCTTTAAATATTCCTAACCCACGCTACTAAAGATATGAAACAATCATTTGGACACAGCAATTGAAAAATAAATGAAAGCAAATTATCTATAGCATATGATAATAGGAATGATAATGAACACTTAGCAAGTGTTTGCTATTTTCTAGCTTATTACCAGAGCTTCATACTTAATTTTAATTATGTATATGTAATTTTAATTTTTTCTTATGTATAAACTCTTAATGGATGAAAGAAGGATCCTATTTTCTAGGTTATAAAGATGATCAAATTGTGGGGCATCTTTATTTAAAAGATAACACAATTTCACAAATCCAATGAGAACCTCAGTACATTGCCAGAAATTTGGTCTTTAGCCTTCATTAACTTCATGGAAAGATCACATGTGAAGTAGGTATTGGTTTCTTTATTTTATAGGTTGGGAAATTGATGCCCAACTATATTTAGTGACTCAAGGAAGATTATTCTGCCATGTAGACAACTTGGAATATAAAACCAGATACACCATAAAGTGTGTGCTCCACTACTCCACTGCCATTCAGTTGTGCTTTTCTACCACTGATCTCAACTTCCAGGCAAGCTGCAAATTCATTTACCATGAAATCACACAGTGTGCACAAAGTTTTCATTAATTTTGAGCATCTTAAAAATCATTTAAGTCCCATTTACTGCAATTTGTAGAATCAAGGCCTAAGAATTAAAAATCCCTGCAGAATATTTCTCATTAAGGATGTTAAGATAATTGACACATAGGAAAGATTATAAGAGTCATCTACATATGTCTTATATGTATAGAATAGATGAAATATTATAAAAACAGGTGCATATATCTTGTAATGTATTTTCATGAGCTTAAAACTAAAGGGACATGTATATAACACTATCTATGAATTCCTAATAATTTAGTGTTCAAGAGAATATAATTGTGATATAACAATCAGATATTTTGTAAAGATGGAAAACATTTATTTATGAAATGCTTTTAAAAAAATTTTCCCTAAACATTTTACTAAAACATTGTCCTGTAAGATGCCAATGTCATAATGATGGCAATGCAAATTTATATCTTCTTTTTACTAGAAAGTATATTAACAATGAGTATAGTTCTGAATATAGTATCACAGTTTGGCTGCATTTAAATTTTAAACAGATTACTTTTTTTTTATGTGTATGAGGTTTTTGCCTTCATGCATATATGTGTACTAGTGTGTGCTTGGTGCCTGTGGAGGTCAGAAGAAGACACTGGATTCCCTGGAACTGCAGTTACAGATGGTTGTGAGCCACATGTGGGTACTGGGGACCAAGACTATGTGCCCTGCAAGAGGAGTAAGAGGTTTTTTTTCAACAATTGAGCTATTTTTCCAGCCTCTCAAAAATTCTCTTTTTTGGCTTAGACATGGAGAGTTACCACATTAGTATATATTTTATAATGAAGAAGATGATAATAGCTGTTATATTTATCAAATGGTTGACAAAACAATACTTTTTCCATTGCATACATATAGCCACACTAGAACAAATGAGATTGTATTCATATCAAAGTTAGAGTTGGAATTCTTTCACTTGTTGGATTTTGTGCGTTTAGTGTATATGTACTTGTTGATGGTCTGATTTGTGATAGTTAGACATATTATTTTTCTACTCTACAATTGTGTAAAGTTTATATGCATTATGTAGAAAATATTTCTTAAAATTTGAGCTTTTTCGAATTGGTGGCATCACCCTATGTCTTGATGTTAGATAAGAGGTCTGTATCTACCATTTGATCACAGGGGTAAAAGAAAATAATCTATAGTTTATTGTACTGAATAAATCATATGTGATTAAAAAACTTTTTATTAGGCCTATATTAAATGTTTATTTCCTAGCTCTAGGCCAATGTAAATATTCTAAACATGTTTAATGTAGCCTAGGATGTTTGGGAGGGTAGGTGTATTTTTGTGGGGACAGGGTCTGGCTACATAGTGTTGGTTGGCCTAGAACACTCGCCTTGAACTCACAGAGATTCACTTGGCTCTGCCTCTTGAATACTGGTGTTAAATACATAAATAACCATGCCTGGCCTTAAATACATTGTTGATTTGATATTTTCAATATACAATGGATTTGTCACACAGACTTATTGGATCACTCCATTTGTGGCTAAGGAGCATCTGTGCTTGTTCCTGGGTGTTGGATTATTTCATAACTCTTTCTATGGTTGAATGTGCTTCCAAAGTTCCTGTGTTGGAAACTTAATCCCAGTTCAATAGTGTTAAGAGGCATAATCTTTTAAGAGATGAGTAGAGAATGAGGGTTCTGTCTTAAAGAATACATTAATGTCTTAATCACGAGAATGAGTTCATTCACACAGGAGTGGCATCTTTATAAAGGATGTCCACTTCCTTCCCTCTCCATTGCTCACATGCTCTGATTTGTGACACTTTCTGCTGTTCATGATGTGGCAAGAAGAGTCTCCAGATGTTGCCATGGATCTTAAACTTGTCTGTTCTGGAACTGTGAGCTGGTTAACCTTCTATTATTTACAAGTTAAACAACCTATCCAGAAGAAATGAACAAAGACAGTTCTTATTACCAAACACTGATAAAGTAAATTAGCCCCAAGTTTGCCCAGGAAGTGCACAGAACAATAGCAAACCAAGTGAAGGGTGCAAAGCAGGCAGAAGTAGAGTGAATATTCTCACTTTGAATGAGCTTATGGGATATGTCTTATTATTAAAGTATCCTCCTTAAAGCAGGAGATGTGAAGGACATAAAAACATTACCCTTTCATATGCTTGAGACTAGGTCCTAACTTCACAATTATCTCTTGCATGTAAGATGGATTAGTGACATCATAAAGATTAAATATGTGATGTAAGGTTGTCAGGCAACGCCTGGCATAACAGTAAATATTCACTGAAGGTACCATTTAGCATACTTTAAAATTGACTCCTATCATCCAGTGGAATGATAATAAAATTTATTGCACATTTACTATGACAGCTAGTACTGTGTCCTTTATAAGGTTCACTATGTCAGCTCTTGAAAGGAAGCATCATTCTAATTTCCATCCAATGCATAAGGAATTTGAATGTTAATAGAAGGCAAAACCTATGAGGAAGCACTTATCATTAAGCTCTTACTGGTTTCTAAATTCTTATAGAATCATCTACTACTTAAGAATATTTTAGTCAATGTGGAGCTGAACATACTATGATGAACCCATTAGATGAAGTCATCTAATAACATCATAGCTGTCATTGTTAGTGTAACTACATAATATGATATTCTACAATGATGACATCACCAGATGATATATTTCTAGGAATGTATTGTTGTTTCTAAGCAATGCATGAGTGTAAGTTCTCTATAGTTAAGAGTCCCTGGGATTTCAAATTCAGTTACATCTTTGAAAGAAAGGATTAAGTGTGTTAATTTCCTCCCTGAAATGTAGGGGTTATTTTACAAGGACAAAGGGAATGGCACTTTGAGTTTAGCTTGATCATTCTCAGAAAAAACAGCCTAAATTTTAAGTCGCCTTCCTGAGTACATCTACAAAATGACATCTTGTATATTAAAATGTGGAAATGTAATTTTTTCCCTCAAATGCTTTTATCAATTTTGTGTGTGCTACATAAAAAATGTGGGAAAGGAATAAAATTTGGTGAATTTTTAAAAATACAGTACATATTTCATTTGTCTGTTTGCTCATTAGAGCATATGCTAAATATTGATTAAATCCCATGGAGTTCCAGAATAATTAATAGAGTTTGAACAAGTGTAATCCCCATGTACTCATATTTTATTTTTAGCTTCATTGCTCAGTCAGAAAATAGTTCTATGTTTCTAAGAAAGAAACTACTTCAATCACTAGGCAGCTATTAAAATAGAATATGCATAAGGATTTCAACTTCAAATAATTTAACATTGCAGTATGTTTTCCTTAGCCTTGCTCAAAACGGTAGGGACAGCTGCCACAAAATATGGTCCAGCTATGGGACTGAAAATTATTTGTGTAAAGTTATAAAAGGAACAAAAGACAATAAGCAAGAGAAGTGTGTTTGTGACTGTGGCACTGGAGACCATTATAGGAAGCCTGGCTTATCAGCATAAGCCATGGTTACAGCATTTCACACCATTTTAGTCTCTAAATTATTTTGCCAAGTCATTTTATTGTTCATATGTTACATTTTAGCAGGCTTTTGGATAGGACATTTTCCTGTATCCCTAACTCAATGTTAATGGAAAATTTGAAATCAGATACAGCAAACCTTAGTGAATATTGTATTTCTAAGAACGGACTCTCCTCTTGGGTAATAAATTGGTAATAATTATCTCTTCTGCCTCATAGTGGAAGAAATATATAAATTAAAGCCATTTGGGAATTTGATAATTTATTTACTGATATTCAACAAAACTATTTGAAATGAGAAACCTACAGTCCTTTGAGTTATCTCAAGTCAGAAAAACAAATAATCAAGATTATCTGATCTAAAATTCAAGTTATAGAATGCTTCAATGGCTGTTCTTTTAAACCATACTGAAAAGTCACTTGGAAACTTGATTCTGTACTTAAAATTGTAGTTGTCTGTTTGATGTCAGGAATCTGCTATGTATGTAACACTCTGTTCCTTCCTTCTAGGTACAACATACAAGCAAACTCTCACCAGCTTGACCCATTAGTTTCCTTGTTCTTGTCTTGGAGATAGGTTTTCTCCCTGGTGTATCCCAGGTTAGCCTCTAACTCCCAGTTGTACAATACCTGTCTCCTGTGGTGGGGTTGCAGTCATGCTTGACCACGTCAGACCTAGAATACCACAACCTTTACTATTTTCTGATGTTAACGTATGTGCATATGGAAAAGGGAGTCCTTTCTTTTCTTTCTCAGAACTGTCTCTTGTGAGAGTGAAGAAAATAAAGAAAAAAAAATCCCACAGATCATTTTCATCCAGCCTTCTAGCTTCACTAGACTTATTGCTCATACTAAATTTGTGGTTTTATTGCATGAAGTTTCTTCACGGCAAAGTATGCCAATGTTGGCCAAACGATGATATCTTACACTTGATAAAATTCAATGTCAGACTGAATTTAGTATGCTCTTATCATTCAATTTGAAGGATAAATTTATCCTAGTAACAAATTAACAGCAGTATAGTTTCTGCTTATCTGTTTAATCAAATTCATCTCTGTGGATCAGTGAGGACCATATAAAAGTAGATGCTAGAATTCAGGTGTGTTTGATCTGTCTGTTTTACTTTTGTATTTCAGCCTAAGCTATAATAAGCTTTCAAGAGTGTTTAGAAATTAGAGCCTTGTTCTCCTGTCTGGCATCTTGCCAAAACCAGCACTAATGAATGCAACATGTTGAATTCAATGGTTCTGAATATTTCTTCAAACAGGACAAGAGATTACATTTTACTTCAGGAGAATTTATGATTAGAGAAATGAAGAAAAATGTTTATGCCTTTATAGTGCTTACAATAGCTTAATTCTTTATTTGATTTTTATCTTCAACTTTAAAACAACATGGTGATTTATTTTTAACTAATATGATTATTTAATAAGATCAATGTGGAAAATTCACACATGTGAAGTCAAAAGTCATAGTTCTACAATCTTCTTAGAACATTTTGTGGTGTCAAGTGGAGGAAATTTCTGCTTAAATTAGTTCATAATTATATCCTATCTAGAGTTTTTATTGCTGTGAAGAGACACCATGACCACAGAAACTCTTATAAAGAAAACATTTCACTGGGGTGGCTTGCTTACAGTTTCAGAGGTTCAGTGCATTATTGTCATGATGGGGAGCATGGTGGTGTAGAGGCAGATATGGTGCTGGCTGCATCCTGGCCAGAATGCAGCAGAAAATCAACTGAAAGTCACACTGAGGGAATCTTGAGCAAAAGAGACCTCAGCACCTGCCCCCACAGGGGCACACTTTTTCCAACAAAGCCATACTTCCTAATAGTGCCATTCCCTTTGAGGGCCATTTTCTTTCAAACCACCACATATTCCTTACTAATACATCCTTAGGTTATTAAAATCTAAATATCACTATCAATGTAATTTCCTCTTAAGGGAATTATATAATTGTTCGGTCAAAACTGAAATTCTGCTAAATACACATAAAATATTTTCTTTTTCTTCCTGCAGTCATTGAACAAAAGTAGTATTACAGCTACAGTGGACATTATTTCACTACCCTTACGTGCTGTCCTTTCTCTTTAAATTTCAAAACATAATAAATGTTTCTCATTTATTAGAAAACAGTGAGGCTTTTGAACAAATACTTACGTATGTGTCCTAATTCAGTGCAATGTGCAGAATAGTACAATTCTATCATAAGATTGTTTTATGCAGATTCTACCAATTGGGGTTTGGGGGTGTGCATTAGAAAGTCTTGGCTCTAAGATAGAAGCTCTTAAGTTGTTCGTGTTGAGGGTCATAGACTGATAGTAGCTTGAAGTATTTATCAACAAAAATTGTTCTGTACATAACAATCACATTTGTAGCCGCCATTGATATAATTTATCAAGCTAATATGACTATGTATAATTAAAAAATTTAAGCTAATATTCATGCTATTTGAGGTCTTAAAGAAGAGATGTGATGGTAAATTTTTTTAAACCACTACATGAAAATTTGGCAACACAGAAATTATGGGATTTTGCAGAATAGTGGAATTAATTCTATTTGCTATGTTAATTTAGTTTCTCATATTTTAAAAGGGTACTCAATTTTATTCAAATAAAAATTAGAATCATGAAGAAGTTTTTCTCCTTGTTTTAGTTAGAGTTTCTATTGCTGTAATACCACACCATGACCAAAAGCAACATGGGGAAGAAAGAATTTAATTTCCATCTTATGTTTCTCAGGTGCTACTCTATCAGCGAGGGAAGCTGGGGCTGGAACTCAAGTTAGGAATCTCGTAGCAAGAACTGAAGTGGGAACTATGGAGAAATGCTGATCACCGGGCTGATCAGTTTGACTTCTTTTTACAACACTGGACCACTTGCCTAGGGATGGGACTGCCCACAGTGAGCTGGGTCCTCCCACATTAATTGTTAATCAAGACAACACCACATAGACTTGCCTCCAGGCTAATCTTACATGGAGGCATTTTCTAGATTGAGACTGCCTTTCCCCAGACATGTCTAGGATTGTGTCAAGTTGACAGAAAGCAACCGGCACACATTTCCATCAATTTAATGCAATAAATATTTGTAGGCTTATTTATTCACTTTTGTATTTTTCAGACAGGCTCCCACTATGCCGGATAAGGTGGTTTTGAAGTCATTATACATTAACAGCCTCACGAGTGTTGTAGTTATAGGAATGCAAACAACTGGCTAGGCTATACTTTGTTTGTTGTGTCTTTTAATGAATGAATGCTCCCTGACAGAGTACTCAGAAATCATTGATTGCCATTGTTCTCTTGTTTGATGAAAGAATTATCTATCAAAATTTGTGTCTTATTCTTGTGATGACAAAACACATACAAACGAAATGATGAGATTTGTAGCTGCTTGCCAGCTCAAATTCAGAACCTGCAGTGTATAAGGGTTAGAGACAAATTCAAGTCGTCTCTGCTTACACAGTTTAAGTGGCTGTTGCATTGTGCTGTCTGTGGGTTACATGAATCATATCCACAGGTTTATTCTGCAGCAGCAATCACGAGCTTGTATGGGTCTGGGGTAAGTCCTCTACATATACATTATGGTTGTTAGCTTGGTATTTTCGTGGGAATCCCAACAGTGGGAGTGGGAGCTATCTCTGACTCTTTTGTCTGCTCTCAGAATCTTTTCCCTCCTACTGCTTCAGTCTCCGTGAGCCCCTAGGAGCCCTACTAACTTGACGTCTGTGGGCCATCATGTTCTCCTCATGTCCTCAACCCCCTCTGGGTACTACAATTCATCTTCCCCCTCTTCTACAAGGTTCCTGGAGCTCCAAGGGAAGGGACCTGATGGAAATCTCCAATTTGGGCTATTTCTCTACCTAATGTTTATTTGGTTGTGGATTTCGGCATCTGCTCTAATCAGAAGTCTTTCTGATTACAATTAGGCTAGGTACCAATCTATGAATATGTAAGAATATTATTAGGAATCATTTTATTGATGTTTTTCTATCATAGGTCTCTGGTCTATCCAGCTCCAGTTTCTGGTCATTCGAACTGTGTCAGGCATGGGCTCCCTTTC
Organism: Peromyscus attwateri; assembly: GCA_902168425.1. Classification (NCBI taxonomy): domain Eukaryota; kingdom Metazoa; phylum Chordata; class Mammalia; order Rodentia; family Cricetidae; genus Peromyscus; species Peromyscus attwateri. Next base: position 30,845 of record CABHPP010145361.1, read on the forward strand.
CTGGTGTGGGCCTCAAATTAGAACAGTCATTGGTTGGCCACATTATGTGCCACCCCAGCACCTCTTGAAGGCTGGACACATTGTAGGTTGAAGGTTTTGTGGCTGAGTTGGTGTCCCAGTCCCTCCACTTGAGGCCTTTCCTGGTTACAGAAGATGGCTGGTTCAGGCTCCATATCCACCATTACTAGGAGTCTTCACTAGGGTCACCCTCATAGATTCCAGGGAATTTCCATTGCACTAGGTTTCTACCTTGCTCCCCCAAATGCCCCCCAATTCCAGTTGTTTCTCCCAGCGCTCTCTCCATTCCCTCTCCTCCCCAACCTGATCCTCCCTGCTCTCCTCCCCACCTGCCCTCAGTCCACCTGCTAAGTCTGTTCTATTTCCCCTTCCCAGGGAGATCTGTGTGTCCTTAGAGCCCTCATTTTTAGGCTTTCTAAGTCTGTGATTTGTATCATGGTTATCCTTTACATTACAGCTAATATCCACTTATAAGTGACTATATACCATGTTTGTCTTTCTGGGTTTGGACCTGTTGTTAAAGAACACATTTCCCTTCCTGAATATTCTTCAGAGCTGTATTTTACTACTTAATGTATGTTAGTTTCAATCAATCTTTTCTAATGCAAAGACTGTCAAAAACTGGGACAAGTGGAAGTGCTGTAACACAAACTTTCATGAGGTCCTAAGATAGTGAGAAATAGAACTAGAATCTGGAAGCAAAAAAATCCTGTCTTTGATTATTCTTTAAGAGATACTTTACATTCATTTTTATTACACAGGTCTTATGGTAGGATTCTTGTCTTCTAGCAATTTGAAAGTCACAATATAAACTAAACTAATATTTTTTGGTGTTTAGATAAATATGTATATGATTATGAGAACTAACCTAATACCTTATTTTGATATTTTAATATTAATGCATATTCAGCTTTATTAATAGGTAATATCAGCTATAATAATTATGTAATTAGGTTTTATGCCTGTATTAAGTTGAAGCAGTTATTTCAAAATGTATAAAGTTTATTTTTAGAATATACACACAGCCTGTTTCTTAGATTCATTTGCTTGGAATGCCTTTTCTCATTCTTTTACTTTTAAGGTGGTGTCTATAGTAAGTTGTGAGGTGTAAGCAGCAAAAAGATCGATCCTGTTTTCTAATCCAATCTCTTAGTAAGTGTCTTTTTATTAGGAAATTTGAACCATTAATATTTAGAGTTATTATTGAAAGATGTGAGTTAATTCCTTTCCTTTTGTTTATTTTATGGTGTTTTCTTGGATTTCATTTGATTATCTGTTTATTTGTACTTGTGACTTCTTGGTTGTGTTTATTCTTGTCTTCCAAGGAATTATCCTCTGTAAAGATTGCCTAGTTATCATAAATTCTTTCAATCTATTTATATATATTTTTTAATGATTTACCTTACTTTACTAATGATAATTAAAATAATCATGAATTCATGTCTTAATCTAAACAAAGGATAATTCTGTACTTAGCAATGATATTGACCACTGAAAAATAATGATCATTGAAAACTTTTGTGACTTTTTAAATTAGATAATGAAGATGCCAGATAAACAAAAGCAACTGTAGGAAAGGAATCTTTTTCTTATATGCTACTTTTTGCAAAAAGATAGGAACTGGCTTGTTATAATAAGTGATCAAGATTCACAAATATGATAAAAATCAGAAATGTAATTGATGAGGGATTATTTTATTGGGTGTTTTTTTTTAAACTGGGAACAACTATCAGAATACTATATATCTGTTTTGTTTTATGCATTTGAAAAGCATTATCTTTAATCTAGCCTGCTCATAGTTTTTAAGGCATTCTCTTATGGATGTTCTAGAGCATCTGACCTTCATGGCAGCTCTATTGGTACAAACCTGTAATCCCAGTACTGAGGAGGCTGAGGCAGCAAGATTGCAACATTCCCAGAAATAAACATATATTCTTCCACTCCAGGCACCTGTGGAATTTGATAGTGTTGTATTTTGAGCCACCTCGAATATGGACATAGTTATAAAATATCATTCGGGTGCTTGTCTTTTGAAGGAATTCTAAGAGAACACAGCAAATCTGGAAACTTTGTCCTAAAGTCCACAACAAAAGTCTACACACTGAGATTTGTCTTCTTTTTTTTTTTTAAATAAATTTGCTATTTTTTTCATTTTTCTTTATTAAGAAATTTTCTACTCACTCTACATACCACCCACAGATCCCACCTCCTCCCTCCTCCCATCCCCTAGCCCTCTCTCCCAAGCCACCCCACGATAAATTTGCTATATTTTATTCGTGTATGTACCTATTCATCCATGGCGCATATATGCCAGACACTGCGCTTACTCTCCGGCATGGGGACATGAACAACAGAGGAGTCTTCTCTTCAGGAAAGATGCGTGCAAGAAGTATGTGCTCCTGCAAGTAGGATGGACTGTGTGCTGCTGGGAAAATGATTTTAGGGTGTGCCTCTCCTTTCTAGAAGCCCTTTGATAGAAGATGCGCTGTTGTGCTGAATTCTAAGATGACTTTTGAAAAAATTTAGATTTATTTTATTCATAGGAGTGTTTTGTCTGCACGTATGTAGGTGCACCATGTACAAGCCTGGTGCCTACAGAGGTCAAAAGAGAGCATTGAATCTCCTGGGAACTGGAGTTACAGAGCATTGCGAGGGCTTTGGGAACCAAACTTAGGTCCTCTGCAAGAGCAAATGCTCTTACCCACTGAGTCTAACTGCACCCCATCCCCTGTACATTTGCCTTCTTAAATAGCTATGGTTTGAAATGAGAAGAAAGATCAGTTATCGATTAGGAATCAGCTTTTCCAGAGACTTCCTATTGGTATGGTATTTGATTTTGAGAAATCTTTTTTAAGGCTAAAACAAGACACCTTGTGATGTGGGATTGTGGCTCACTGTAGCTGGGAGGTAATTCACTGGCTTTTATGTTATTTTCACAAAGCCTCCTGTATTAATCAGTTTGGTGTTACTGTAATAGAATACCAAGGCAGGCAAGTTCTGAAGAAATAAGGTTTATCTTGGCTTATACTTCTAGAAGCTCATGCTCAGAGACTGTATCTACTTACCATCTTGGTAGAGGAGTTCTGATTTAGGGAAGGACATTACATAGCTGTTGATAAGGAGTGTGTCTGTCAGCTGTCTTGTTCTTGGTATTAAGTTAGAGGGACTCAATCATTGGATACAAAGTGATACTAATCATGGTTTTATCAAATACTAAACACATCATGTTAGAGTTTGAGTATATTTACATCCTATTAATACTACTACTATGTGACTTTGGCATTAAACTGTGGCTTGACTTTGGAGAAAGCAATGGGTTGGTGGGTAGGAAGGTATATGAAAATCATAGAAACTTCCTTGCCTTTTGTGCCCTTATAACTAAAAAACTATCCCATGATATAGTACTGTAAAGTGAGAAAAAGGGGAAGGTGGTCACTGTGTAAACTTAGATTGTGTTAGGGTATTGATAAAATGATTAATTCATTTTCTAGGGTAATAGGTAGAACCTATGAAAGAGGTTTGCCAAATATGTACCAATTAAATTGATTTAATGGATAGACACAGTAGAGTAATCAGAATCTATAAGCAGTCATGACACTTGGTATTATGACTGTTTGGCGCTCTGACCCAGTTCTAGTTTTGAACATCCTGAAATTCCGAGTGTTACATATTTCTAATGTAGTATAGTTTACTATTCTTTTACTGATGAAATTTGAATTATTTTAACCTCTGTGATATAATGGTGCCCAAAAGATCTGGTCCACGAAAATAATGTAATTTGATAGAGCAGTACTGTTCTAAGTATAAACAATTTTTTATAATAGATTTTTTTAATTGTTAAATTTGGGGCTTTGTGACAAACGAAGGCTTCAATCCAATGGGAAAACACATTGCTAAGACTTACTTATTTTCTTGTGTTGGAGACATCTGGGTAGAATCTAATACATTTTAGTAAAGAGTAAAATAAAATTATTGTTCTCTAAGTTAGTTTTCTGGGGAAATTCCTCAGAAAATAATTATTACTAAAGGCAGAATAAAAATTTTAAGAAAGCCTTATTTTGGTATACAGACTCAGGACCCAGTTATGCATCAGGTTTTAAATTTTGGCCTTAGGTATTTTTTTAAACCTTTAATTATAGACAACTTAGTCATACATATACCATTTTCTACCAGTTTTGACCTTGACAAATCTCTGTATGACATACTCTAGCTTTATGTTCACTTGTTCCCTTCCATTTTTGAAAAATCTTTTATGTCAGAACCCAATATTGTTTTATAATACAAAGTCATTTCTCATCTAAAAGTATTTAATTTCTCCCTTAACATCCTTTAAAACATATTTTTATGTGTCCAACTTTTCACATATTTTTAGATTTTTTCTTGATGATTCCTCTCATTTTTCCTTGCAAAATTTTTGAATTGAGAAAAAATAATTTTTAACACAATAATCTTGTGTTTTAGTGACAACCAAGGAAGCCATGTTGGAAACACGGGCAACACACACCCATGATACCTCTGGTTCCTCTATCAGAATGTTGAAACAAATTAATTTATTGAATACTTAAGCTTTATTATAATGGGCACTAAGTGATTGTCATTGTCAAAAAGGCATGGGCTTGTCATCTGGGTTCACAAGGCAAAGGCAGGATAAAGGTCTGGCATCTCTGTCTTCAGTCTCTGTCTAGCCCCTTTACTCTGAGTCAGATTGACTCAGCATACTAATTACTCCATGCTAATCACTTATTTAATTATCATTTTAATGCTTAAAGCATAAAGATGTCATGACCTTAAATTTATAGTCACTTATTATTACTTATTATTACTGCAGGAACAGCAAAGACCCCCACCACTAACCATACCCCTTGAATGAAATTACCCATAACGACAAGAGAGAAGTTTCCTGGGAGGGAAGAAACCATCCTGAAAACCACCTTGTGTCTGCATTCAACATGAGCTTTTCAGACTACCTTGTATGTGCAGGGCTGAGCTAATAAAAGGAGATCTCTTATTAGCTTTGCTTAATCCTGAATAACTTGTATCCTTTCTGTCAATTTTTATATTCAAAGCCATTGTCAGTGCTCTGAAGATGGAAAGGACCCTTTAATCTGTTCCTTTCAGTGTGGCCACACTGACAAAATTTCCTCTCTTTGCTCCTCATAATTACTCTTCTCTTTAATTGGTATGTTGAGACAGGTAACCAAGCTTAGTCTGTTGGGGCAGCTGGATCTGGAGATTCTGCCCTAAACATTTTGTTACATTATTTATTTAAAGGAATTTAGGCTAAGCTTACATGGAGGCTACTTACTTTTATGATTTTATTTGTTAATTGAAAATTCATAAAACATCTGATATCTGTTGCCCTGCATCACTTTTAAGTCAATTTGAATCAAACTGCTTTAAAAATACTTGCATTATTATGTTTTATTCATTTGTATGCACGTTTGTGCATATGAGCAAATGTGTGCTGGTGCCTATAGAAGCCAGAACAGAGCATCACATCTGGAGTTACAGGCAGTTGAGAGCTACCTCCTGTGTGTGTGCTGAAGACTGAATTCTGGTCCTCTGAGAGAGCAGCATGCTCTTTTAACTAATGAGGCATCTTTCCAGCTCCTCAAACTGTTTCGGAGGAATGTTATCACATAAATATACCACACAGCATATGTGTAAAGGAAGCACATAGAAACATAGTTACTGATAAACAAGGTGACTCAACATTTACACTAAAACTAAGACAATGGATCAAATCCAACAATTTGAAAAGGAGTAGAAGACCAAACTTACATGAAACAAAATGAACCACAATCACCTGCTTCTTAAATTCTAAAACTTCTTGTTATTTGTTGGTTTGACTGTTATATAAAAATCTGTAAATTGCTGTCCTTAATACAAGTATGAAACATAGTTATAGGTTAACAGTAGAGACCAACAGACAAAAAGACATGTAGACAATCATATTAACTCAACAATGATCATAAATAGAATAAAATAATTAGTGAGAGTATGCTATTAGTAGAAACAGTGCATAAAATTTGTATCTCTAGTACAGACCTTCCTTAAATGAAAACTAAAGGTCAGAAGAGGAAGCTTATTATGTTTAAAACATTCTCTTTCTCCATTTTAAAAGCTAAGCAGTCAAAAGGAAATGTTCTTAAAAACAGAAATTTGAATTTATTAACAAAAGTTAGAAAACTGTAGTTTATAAATTCACAAGAGGTGATCTCAAGTGATTTAACAAAATTCAGGGTCTCAGCAAACCTCATAACACACACACACACACACACCATGGTAAACTTGTGGCGGTCAAAGGACAATCTCAAGTATTAGTTACCACTGCCAGCTTTGAGACACAGTCTCTGTTGTTCACCATTGGGTATTCTGGGCTAGTTGCTCATGGATTCCTGGATCCTGAGACACAGTCTCTGTTGTTTACCACTGGATACTCCAGGCTAGTTGTTCATGGATTCTTGGATCCTGAGACATGGTCTCTGTTGTTCACCATTGTGTATTCAGAGCTAGCTGCTCATGGATTCCTGGGGATCCTCTGTCTTCACCACTCATCTCACCACAGTGCACTGGGATTACAGATCCATCCTGCTATGCCTGGCATTGGCTTCTAAGGATTGAAATTCAAGTCTTTATATTTACCAAGCAAGTACTTTACCAACTGATCCATCAGAAACCTTCTAACAGGCCATAGCAATCTTTTCTGTTGAAACAGATTTTTTTTCTGCTTGAATATTAGTAGAAAAAAAGAATACAAGAGAGCAAGATTAATGAGAAAGAGACAGAGAAGAATACATGAGTAAGCAGTTAAGAAAAGTTAGATTCCTTTGCTTTATTTTTAGTTCTGAAGCAACCTAATGTCTTACTTATCAATCCCTTCTCTTCTATTGATACAGTGTCTAAAACACTTAATATTTTTTGTAAACTAACCACTTTATCAACTCTTTTCTTAGGTAATTTTTAAATTCTCATTAAAGATGCTGCCCATTTACGACCTTTAGTTTTATTATGTAGGACATCTAGTTTAGCATGCACATCAACCCACACCAAAAAATTAACTTTGGGAATATAAAATTTCCCCATATTTTAATATTTGCAAGTTTAATTACCATAATTATCAAATATAAAACCAGCCAGAGTGACAAATCGTGTTATCTTTGTTCTCCCCAAACACTTCTTCCCTTAACTTTCCAATTTCTGTTTCAGTATCTTTTTTTCTTTCCTGAAAATGTCAAGCTTCTATGCTATCTGGTGTTTTGGAGGTTTAAGTAGGGAAAGCGGTGAAAGGGTTGGGGAAAGGAGGGTGTTGGGCGGAGATAACTAACATTAAGGAAGTTTGTAAAAGCATATGGAATCCTATTATTTTATGAGCTTCATATATATATATACACATATAGACTTCATATATATTGTATATTTTATACATGAGTCTAATTAGACTTACCTTACAAGGGAGTTATTCTCATCCCATAATTCACAGGTGGTCAAATAAATAGTCCAGTGCCCCATGTGGTACTACTGAACCCATGAATGGGTGCTATGGCTTCTCCTTGAGTTGTTACTCTGAAATGTCAAAGAGGTTCCCCTTCAAACAATGCCATCTATTGCCATTGCTCTTGGTTGCCCACCAGAACTCAATGGTAAGGCTCTATTGCTGAAGATGCTAGGCATATTTGCCACAAGATAGGGAAAAATAAAGTCAATAATGAACAGGAAGCTTCTTCCCTTCTACATAGTTTACATAGCACTGTGAAGTGCTATGCAGGATGCTGGGGTGGTGAGATTGACCAACAGTCTTATCTAGAGGTGAATCCTGTGAACTGCATTAATGATATAAGCTGGTCAAGATATACCCATGGATGCAATAATGGCACAATTGTTATGGACACAATCCACTGCTTTCTGACATGACTCGAGGTATGGCTTAAGCAGAAAAAACACACCTGATATTAAATATCTGGACAAGAATCCATGAATGGGAAACCCATAAGCCCCAGGGGTGAAACTAGTATTATTTTCCTAGATGGAAATAAATGTAAAACTACCCTTTAAATTCCTATATTTTTACCTATAATTTCAATAAGTTCTCAGAACTCATCAGAAAAGTTTCCTTGTGGAGTGGCTCATGGTTAACACGGAAATCCACAGCTGGTCAAACTGCAGAGGATAAATGAATGAGAATTGCTCATCCAGAAATGAGACATCTATATTACACTCCCTCTCCAAAGCTCAGAACCCTTAGGGAAAGGGAGACTGAAAGACTGTAAGAGCCAAAGGTTGAGGAGCACCAGAGTAAAACATTGTCTTCTGGACTTGACAGGATGGCTGAACTTATGAACTCACATTAAATGGTAGTTGATTACATTAGACCAGCACAAAATCAAGCCAGGCAACATTCTAGCATGGAGTGGGAAGGGATTCATGAACCCTCATCCCTAACTCAGGAGATATGCAGAGTTGATGTCTTCTGACTGAGGATGAGTCAGTTTTCTTTAAGAACATGGCTCTTGGCAGGTTGGCCATACCCCAGAGGAGAGCCCCATACCAAGAAGTATATAGACATCACAAGTGAGAGTGGATGCATTATTAAGTTAAAAACAAGAAAGAGTTAGAAATTGGAAAGTGGTAGGAGAAGAGATTGAATGCTACAAAACAGATGATTTGACTTCTTTGATCAAACTGTCTGTAAATGGATAAGAAAAAATCAATCTTTTGAAAAAAAATAAAAGAGGAAATCTAACAGCAAACTAATAGTAGATGCACAGGCCACCCGCAACACCAAACAGAGTTCCAGGATCTGGAGAGAATTCACCAATACCCATGAATAGAGACAACACAGATGGTCTGGCACAAAGGGCCCCTGCCAGTACTTGGTGTCAATTCAGTGGCTCCTCAAATGAAAGGGGATCATCTTTAGTGCTCTACATTTAAGTGCCCAAACTGCCAATGCAAAACACAGCTCTCTCCTTAGAAGGAACTAGGATATCAGTTATACTGAGCCAAATATATGTGACCATGGCACTAGAATATGGGTTCAGATTGCCCTGGATAACATTCTCCAGGGTCACAGAGATTATACAAACTTTTATAGTCAGAAAAACACAACAAAATAAAGTATTAAATGAAAGCACTTTTGAACGTATCTTGGTGGGCACATCAACTAGCTACTCCACAGCAAAGCAGAGAAAACTATATGTTTACATATTATGTGATGACAATCCTAGCTTTAGGGTTGGTGGAAGCTAATGATCTGTCAAGTTAATATACTCAAAAGGTTTCATCTGATAGATGAAAGGATGCCAGGTCAGACTCAGGTGAGTGGTGAGTGGCTTGTAAGATTAAGTATAAATAGTCCAACATTATTTAGTTCCAAATCTCCAACATTCCAACTCAGCACAACCCCAAAGTTCTAGCCCATCAGCCTTGTAAAATCAATAACACAGTTACTAACTTTTGAGGGGAACTGTAATTCGCAGCTCTGACTCATACAGCCAGATTTATGAAAATTGGAAAGGTATGCAAAAAGTGAGGAGTGGGGCATGGAAATTGGAAATTTTAAGGAATTTTAACCAACGTAGTGTAAGACGAATTGCTAAATAGTCTTATTAATAAAAAACCCAGAACCAGATATTGGAGTGAAAGTTGAGAGACAAGAGGAACAGAATAAACCACAGCCACAAGTTCTTACCCTAGGAAATCCTCAGCCAAGATAGAGCTACTTCCTGTATACTCACACCTATATGCCTTTCTGTCCCTGCCCTCTTACTTTCTCTGTCCACCCATCTACATCACTTTCCACTTTCTGCAAAGCTCTATCACTTCCTGTTTGTCTGTACAGACCTCCTGATCTCTATGATTGACTACTGTTGGAATTACAGGAGTGTGTCACCACACTCAGCTATGTTCCAAATGTGGCCTTGAACTCACAGAGATCAGATGAATCTCTGCCTCTTGAATGCTAGGATTAAGGGCATGTACTACCACTGCCTGACCTCTATGTTTACTATAGTGGCTGGTCTCTGATTCTTAGATAAGCTTTATTAGGGTATACAAATAAAATATCACCACAAGGTAGTACATATATATTATGTGTAGTATTTGTTGTCATCAAGTCTGACTTTCTTTTTGTGAGGGTAACTGAAGTATGAGTTGGATGGAATGATTGTTCAATAGGTGAAAATCACTTGCTCTTCAAGCATGAAGGCCTGAGTTCAAATCCCCAATATTCACCGAAAACACCAACTGTGCCTGGGTTTGATCCTGTAACTCCAATGCTTTTTAGGAGGAAGGAGCAAGAGGAATATGTTGGCCTCTAGTCTAGCTGCAGGGTTGGTGACACACACACACACACACACACACACACACACACACACACACACACACTAAGCATGAGTATGGAGACTATTGCAGTAGTACATATGATGGTAATTTATACCAATATGATGGCAATATGTAGGGATATGGCTAAAATAAGATATAAAGATGGATATACATGGGAGAAATTATTGATGATTGCTCCTAGTTTTAATAGAAGGGCATTTAGTTATATAATGAATATTATTTTCATATATATATACATATACATATATTATGAAAACTTTTAGCCTATTTTGACCATAGATGTTAGGAATTTAAATAGCATTAGATTAAAATAATTACTGGTTCATATGTTTTGTAAATGTAAGGATGAATTAGGGACTTCAGCAAAATTGTATCTAAATCCACAAGTGGTTTATGATATATATATTTTTTATCAACTCTATCTCTATTTATTTCTGCCTTTTAAAAAAGTATACTGTTTTTCTTTCTTGAAACACCAGTCATCATGATTTGGGATGCATCAGATTAGAAATATCAGAGGAAATTTCTCATCTACAAGTGGAATCTGGAACTCTCTTGGGTGTCAATGTGCAGCAGTAATTGAGCGTTTCGTCCAAGGCCTGGTACATCTGCCAACCTCTAGGGGGGCAGCAGCTGTTATCTTAACAGAGATGTTGGGGAGTGCTCATTCTGCATACCGAAACAACTAGCAAGCAATCAAGCAAGCAAAGCCATGGTTATACACTGTGTCTGCACAAGAAAGGAAGTCTCTGACAGCCTGGAAGGGGCCTGGACCTTATTGTTCTCCTGTTCATCATCGAGAATTTTGTAGAGCATTAGCATGAGACAAAGCCATGCTGTGAACATGAAGATAGAGAGAAATCAATTCCATTGTATAGACAGTTGTTGACTTTGACCAGAGGTGTGACTTAATTGGAGCTTTTCCTTCAAGTGATTAATAGGAAGTGGCAGACAGGCAGGATGGCTTGTGGGAGGAAGAAACTGTTAGGAAATATGTTGTAAACTAATGCATGGAAAAGTGCAGATGAAAGATCTATGAGGATCTGAGCTAGGGTTTTGGGATAGAAACTGAAGAAAATGATGAGTGCACAAAGACAATTTGGAGATAAATTGGGTACATAGCGTTTTCAATACTTCATGTAATATTGTGCTAGCTACTTATTCTTTGCTTTGATGCATGCCTGTACATAAAACTTCTGGCCAGTACAATTATCTCTTTTATTGAGAGAATCTGTGGAATGGAAAATTATTTGAACTGGAAAGGGACCAAGGACATTCTGACCAATCCTTAAATTTCAGAAGGAAAAACTTCAAACCAACACAGAGCAGAGAATACACTAGATTACCCAATGCAGAAAATTGTCTCCAGCCATGTAAGATAAACTGACTGGACATACTAGCAATTGATCAGAGTTGGGGAGTCATACTAGGGCAGAATGTCACACTGATTACAAGGTCAAGGCCAATGGCAAATGACAATTTGCCTTAAAGCTACTTAAGGTCTTTTGAGTCCCATTGTGTAATATGCAAATGGAATCACTACTGACATGTTAGTAATCTTCTTGTGTATTACATTATTTCATAATTGTCTTAATTAATTAGCCATTGATGAGATGATGGTAGCTCCCATTTGAAGACAGTCTTAATTCATAAATTAAGCTTTCATTTATTCAAGTAATTACTTTTGTAGAAGTGATATTAAAGTATTGTGGTAAATATCTATCATATACATTTAGAATTTAATTTAAAGCTTAATTTAATTTAAACTTACACCTATAATGAGGAAAAGGCAATGATAAGTATGTACAAATTCTATAGTATTATTCTTCACTCTTTTTTAATCTTTGGTTTGGCTGGCATCTTAGCACTGTGGGCTGATTATTATTTGCTACTTACATCCAGCATTTAATTTAAATGACTTTATCATATCTGCATACATTTTAATCGGCTCTCATTCCATGTTGGACTACAGTTCAATTCTATTAAACAATTCACTCTGCCATTAAATTCACCTTTCATTGGTGTTGCCTGTTAAATATGGTGTTTGGGAGAAAAATTCATATTACTGACCATTCACTGGTGACATGAATTATCTCCTGAAGATGGTGCTGTGATTCAGTGCCATAAGTTATTTGGACAGCTCTTATGGTAACTCTGTTCTACTCTGTAACACCTCATAACTCACAGCTGTCAGGCGAGTGGGCAAGAGGAAGACTCCAGGTCCTCCATGCCCTCCTCAATTAGTTCCCTTTTCATTCTTTCTTAGGAGAGAGAAACTCTACCAGAGAGATCACTACTGCAGTGTCCACTTCAAGCACATGGCTTAGGTTTTGAATTATTTTGTTTCTAATGATTAAATTACCAGAAAGAAGCAGGAAGATTTTTGTCTCCAGTATATTTATCTTTCAGCTTTCTAGAGCAAATGTTTGTGTGGAGATATCCCGACTTCTTCATTTTTCTCTTGAGAAAAAAAAGGTTTATTTGCAACTTGAGAAGATGACCTAAAAGATGTCCAAGTGTGTGTCATGTCATTAAAGCCTATCTGATACAAATAGCAGGTGGAAAACTGAAGGGAAAGGCTTCTGGCTGTGACACAGAATTGCTACAGTTCGGCTTCGTTTCAAACAAATGCCAAAAGATGCCAGTCTTATTTGCTCAGGACTTTATAAATTTTGCAAGACCCGTGAGTCCTTTTTGCTTTCAACGTGATCATAGCTCATGAAGAAATCCAGAAATTAGATTTGGTTACTATAGAAACCGAGCAACTGATATTCAATTTTTCTTTCTTTTTAAAGAAGCCGTTTCAAGATTCAGATTAAAAATAACAAAGAATGCTAGAGTAAAAATTGGTAAGGAAAACAAAAATTAATATCTTTCTCCTTATGGTATCATCCTGAAGCCTTGGGACTTTAATAAGTAAATAAATAAAATTATTTTGGCTGGTTTCTTCTTTCCCCTTGCTCCTTCCCTCCCTGCTTGTCCCTTCCTATCTCTGTGTATCCCTGGCTGGTGAAGATGTGGCATTACCCCTGTTTCTGCCCCCACACCATGAATATAGTATGAACCACCACTTCTGCCCATTAAATTAATACATACCAGTGTAAGAACAATAAATACATAAACAGGAACTTGAAATGATTTTTTTCTTATAAGAAACAGATGAGGAATTAGAAAAAAAGGAGGGGTCTATTTTGTCCTATTCAATACTCAGATACACAGTTGGATAGTTTCTTTAAAAGAAAATAAAAATGAATTTAGTTGCTATGGGATCTACAAGGTAGGATAATTATTATTCTTAGTTAATTCTTTTGGGGGTGGGTCACACTATGCAGCTCATGTTGGCCTGAAATTTGTTATATAGTGGAGTCTTCAGTGTTCAGAAATTCCAATACCACATGACCTCTTTTTGTTTTTGATCAGCCCAATTCATAGCTTCAAGAAGCATATTTAGGGGCTGGGGTTATAGCTCAATTGGTAGAGTGCTTGCCTAGCATGGAACAAGCTATAGGTTGGATCCCTAACACTAATAAACAAGGCCTGGTGGCATATGCCTGTCATACTTCCATGTCATACAGTGGAGGCACAAGAAGGAAGATCAGAAGTTTAGGACTGTAAGTTCAAGGTCATCCTCATATATACAGCAAGTATGAGGTCAACCTGGTATGCATAAATACTAGATATAAGACCAAGTCCAAAACCCAAACCAAAAGAACCTGCACATTTAATAGTAGGTCATTCAAGCTTTCATTTTGTATTTGGAAGTTAATGGAACTCTTTTTATGTTTAGGAAAGTGACTTCCTTCTCTACATGGTAAAGTAAAAAATGGCCATGAGCAGTGACAATTCATGAGTAAAAAGAGGTGCTCTGCAGGATGATAAAGTGACTTGTTGAAATCTAGCTGTTGAATTACCACACTCTGCTTGGTTCCCAACCCCACCTCATAAAACTATCCATTATACTCCTGCCCTCCATGTTGTGGTTTAGACACCCCCTGAAACTCCCCTGTTTTTCTAAGGCTGCCTCTTCACACTTCTCTTCATTGCTTTTTTTTTTTCTTTAAGACAGATTATTCTTACTAGTCAGTCTTATCTGGCCTGGAACTGACTGTGTAGACTAGGCTGGTCTTGAACTCACAGAGATCTGCTCTGCTTGTATCTGCTTCCTGAGTGATAGCACTGAGGGCATGCACTACTACACTTGACCTCTTGTGTACATCCTTGAGACTCACACCTCTACTGTGTGTTGTGTCCATTGCTCACCTAGGCTGTGATCTGGTATCACAAACATACCCTGGCCTGGGTTTGGCTTGTCTGAAACTTATAGTTATTCCTTCAACTTAAGGTGTTTTAAAGTCATGCCCATGGTACCTGTGTGACATTATTAGGTTCAGAATTTGCCTTTTGTTTGAAATACTATATACTGATATGTTAGTGCTCATATCTTTCCTCCTTGGAGACATTACATTGATTGGACAGGTAAATTATTAAACACTTCTGTCAGCGTTCTCTACTACCTGCCCCTCTTCCTATATGAAGAAAGTTGTTAAATGCTCAACGGGGCACCATTTTCTCTCAGGCATTGTGTGCCTACACCATTTTTTCCCATTAATGTAGTTCTTGGAAAGAACCGTTACTACAGAAAATATCACTGTCATTCACCCAGGTATTTCTGTCAGAACACTGAGAAGAATCATCAATTTTCAGGAGCTCTTGGCCATCCCTTCCCTTCTTCACTGCCATAGCATACAGCAGCAGAGAGTTCTTGCCACCCTTTATTTATATAACCACCTCTTGAATCCATGATGAACTCTATAGTACAACTGACTTGTCTGCATGGGAATCTCTCCCTTGTTGGAAGTTCTTCAGAGGTTCCTTTTTGAGTAGAAGTTCCTAAACTGTGGACCCTAGAAACACCTTTAGCAGTTCCAAGGAATTCGCTAGTCAAGCAGACATTGAGAAGTTGGGGTCCAGTGATGGGTTTTAGCAAATCCTTCAGGTGATTCCAATACCCTTATGTATTAGAACCACTAACTTTGAATGGAATTCACAATCCTTGAATGGATAGGGGATGTCTAAAAGTCTTCTTTGGTTTTCCTTTCCTGTCCTGCTGAGTATTTTTCAAAATTGAACTTGTTGCTTCTGAAACATGAAAATGTTTTTCCCCCCCTTTGGTCGTCTTTTTCTCATCTATTATTTGTTAATAGCATTTACACAAAATTAAATATGTAGTAAATAATTCATCTAACTAAAAAAAGTCATTTTATGTGCAAATACGTGTGTATTACTCAGCGTTCTGTAGAGTCACAAAAGTTCAGGAATGAATCTCTCTCTCTTTCTCTTTCTATCTTTTTCTCTCTCTCTCTTTACACACACACACACACACACACACACACACACACACACACACACACATAAATGGAATTTATTGGAATGATATACAGGCTGCAGTCCAGCTAATCCAACCATTGCTAGCTGTGAATAGGAAAGCCAAGAATCTAGTAGTTGCTCAGTACCACAAAGCTGGATGTCTCAGTTGGTCTTCTGTATATGCTCAAGTCCCCAAAGAAGTAGGCTCCAATACCAGGGAAGGAATGGATGTGCTAGCAAGAAGGCAAAGAACAAAAGTTTTCTTCTATGTCCTTATATAGACTCCCAGTAGAAGGCATGGCCCATATTAAAGGTATTTCTTCCCACCTCAAGATCTGGATCAAAGGTGTATGTCTTCCTACCTCAAAGATCTGGACTAGAAGTGGACTCACCCACTTCAAACCAAGCAGAAAATCTCTCACCCGTGTGCTCTCGATTTCTGGATTGTAGTGTATACCAGATATAGTCAAGTTGACAACCAAGAATCACAATGTGTGAGGGTTAATATTGATAATCAGTCAGACAGAATATAGAGTCACCTAGGAGACAGAACTCTCCACATGCCTGTGATGAATTATTATGAGTGGGTTAGTTGAGATGGGAAAACCCACCCTAAAAGTGGGCGGCATCATTCCTTGGGTTTCAATCTTGCATTGCATAAAAAGGAGGAAGTCATCTGTGCCCCAGTTTTCTGCTTCCCGACTGAAGGTATAATGTAACCATATGCCTTTAGAAGTATTCTTTCATTACTGTAGTAGAAAATTTAATATATATAAGCTTTTCAAAAATTTTCTAATTATATAATCATTATATATTCTGCCAAATGTCATTTCTATTTGAAATACTTCTTTCATTATTCTTCAAAATATCTAAGAAAAATGCTGATCATTTCTTGAAGATAATTCAATAATATTTAATATTTCTCATAGTTTAAAGCAATTTTAACATATTTATAGTTGCAGGTTCAGAAATAAAAAGAACCACAGTCAATTCCATGGTGAAAATGTCACCAAAAACCATGGAATGTATCCAACACAAGTCTGTCTTTAGTCTGTCTCTTTGGTGTCTTAGAATGAGATCCCTAACATTTGCAACTCTCTGATAGATATACCCTCTATCTGTGTGAAAAATGAAGGTCCTTAACTTGGAGAATACACAAAATCAAGAGAGTCAAAATTGAAAGGAAGAAAATTTCCTTTATCATTTACAATCCCCAGTGATTTACAGAAATGTTGTTTTGATGAACAGTATTGGGGTTGGATTAGGCTGACCTCTTCCTTGCTTGTAAAAGCTTATAGTTCTAGCTCTTGTGCACCTTTCTTACCAACCAGCCACCTGGATGATTCTGTGGGATTCTACAGCCTGAATTTGGAGTGGTCCCTTGTATTTTTCAACTAAAGCTGGCAATACAAAGAACAGCTGCACAAAATCAGACTGCTTATTATTTTAGCAACTTCTCTGAAACAGAGCAGATTCTGCTATCTCTGTTGCTTTGCCTGAGGCACAGAGAACATAAATAGCTCCTTTTCTGTTAGTTTATAGTATGGAATAAATAAATTAATCCAGGTAATGCATTTACTACAGCATCTGACACACAGTGCTTGTTATTAATTTTATTCAGATAACTGACATTTATTAAATGGCTTCTCCAGGTATTTAGTGAATTGTATATCAAATATGTATGTGCCAGGGCTTTCTATACCTCTGTGGTATAAAAGGGCATTATTGAAACTGCACATACTTTGGAAAAGCAATGTGTTCATGCTAACATTGGTATGAATTATGAAACCGGGTTTGAATTAGAATAGAAATTAAACGAAGGGTTCTGGAAAATCATGAACGTTTAGAATTGGGTTGAGCTGCTATTCTGAGTATTTGTGGTATGTCAAAGAGGCAGAGCTCTCTCACATACAACATAATAATTATATGAGTTAAGAGTTTAACATCATTGCTTCACAGGGAAGAGCCTGGGCTTAGGGGAGAGTGCAATTTGTTTCAGATTGCTCATGTCTGAAACAGACCTTCTGATCTTCTGCCTGTGCTTATTCCTACTGTGCTGCGGCCTTGCCGGAGGATGGTGCCATTAAGAAAGCCACTTTCTAGTTCAGATTTATTGTTTGCTTGTTGTTCTTTAATAGTGATGTTTTATGATATCTTGGTATCTACTGGGCATTAAACTAGTCTGTGGGCTCAGGATGGGGTTGTTACAGACACCTCACTGAGGGTGAGTGATTACTATACAAACTTAGCATCACTAATTCAAGTCTGAAATTGAAATTCTCCAAAGGCTGACTGATGCTACAAATGGAAAATTCCAGACCCTGATCTCTTATGAAGTGTGTAGTCAAAACACAGATGCACTAAAAATACTGTGCAACCTTCACCTCAAGTTATGTGTATAAGGCATATATGAAACAAAGTGAATATTGTACTTAGATTCTAGTCTCTAAGCATATCTGTTATGTATACATAATATTCCAAAATCAAAAATTTCAAATCTAAACACTTGTGGTTCCAAGGGCTATGGGACACTCACTCTATAGTTATAAATGACCAGGCCAAGTCAAGCCCCAAAGAGAAAGATTCTAGTTACATGAATAACTGTCAGGAAACAAAAGGTCATGTTATGCTATTCAAAACCATTTTTAACTGAGGTAGCCTTAATGTGTTGACAATGCTTATTTTTCATGAGTTTATTTGACCTGGTAGAAATTACTTTTATGGATCATATGTATCAAACAAGTATCTTTAAAACAAGTCAAGGCAGGGATGAAGATAAAGATAGCTCAATCAGTAGAGTATCTGTTGCACAAACAGAGATACCGGAGTTTGGATTCCCAGTGCCCATATTAAAAGCCAGACAGGGTGACACATGGCAGCTACCTATTTTAAAGATGTTATTAGTGGACTGGTGGCATATCTTGATATGTCCATATTTTCTTTCCACTCTCTGATTCCCACTTCACTACTTCACACTGTAATCTGATAACGTTTCTTTCTATTGGCAGAATTTGTTCCCTTTTTCCCATAACACGACAACCACAGTGGTAGAAAATGCCACACGTTTCCCTTTGAGTTCCACACTTGGCTGCAATTTCACAAAATCTGCTCCTTGGAACCACTTATATTCTATCACAGGATGTTCTTATTAAAAAGTCAGAATCTATATTATATTCTCTTGGTAAACTTTGCATACCTTAGCAACCGAGAACCTAAAATGAATTTTAAAGAGCCTACTCAACAATATCACCTACATACAAGTGTCCATAGACTATAAGTTGTGAGAGTCATTCTTAGAATCCCATTTTGTAGACTGGACAAAGCCATCACAGAAGACACAATGATGTGTGAAATGAAAATGAATTAGAAATTATTTTAACATGTACGTTTTTATTAACGTTTATATATCCCCCTTTCAGCCTGCTGATTTGGAAGTCAAGAAAATCGGTATTTTTTGGTGAGGCATTACTTATAAAAGCAAAATTAAATGGGAAAGGTACAATGAGTTTAACCTCATGTCCCTAATACAGTAGAACTCGGTTTACCTCATGTCCCTAATACAGTAGAACTCGGTTTCTTGTCAAGGACAAGTGTGGAATTACATTGTATTGACTAATATTCAGTAGATCACTAACGGAGGACAAGAATGGAGATTCAATGTTGAGACTCATATAAAGCCGAGCAACATGGCTGTCACTAAACAACAATGGAAGACACCTATATGATAGTATGAGTTACTTTCTTAATTTTCCAAGTGATTTAGAGTAGACTCATTTATTTATTCTTTCATCATAACAGGTGTATCAGTCGGGTTCTATTGTCACATACTTGGTATAGAGAATTGAAAATAAGACACTCAAGGTTTTTAGAACCAGCCTGTGATAGAGCTGGGATTTTGAACCTCTAGTAGACTGGGCTTAGAATCCAAATCCTTTTTTATTTCTTTGTAAGTTTTTCTTTTTCTTTTATTGACAATAGATTATTTTCCCACATGATATATCCTGGTTATGGTTCCCCTTCCTCCACTCCTCCCAGGCCCTCCTCCCCCCCCCTTGCCCCATCCCTTTCCATCCAGATCCACTCCCTCCCTTTTTATTTATCATTAGAAAACTAACAGGCCTGTAAGGGATAATAATACAATAAACTGAAATAAAATAAAATAAAACATAGTAAGATATAGGAAAACTAACACATTTGAATTGGACAAATCAACAAACAACAAAAACAAACAGAAGGAAAAGATCCATTCCATTCCCTCTGGCTCCTCTTTGCAAGGTTTCTGCCTCTTCTGCAGGGTTCCCTGATCACTGAAGGGAAGGATTTGGAGGAGACATCCCATTTAAGGCTGAGTTCTCCAATGCCTCTCACTTTGTGCATAATGTCTGGCTGTGGCATTCTGTAACAGCAGCAGCAGCAGCAGCAGCAGCAGCAGCAGCAGCAGCAATAACAACAACACAAACAACAACAACATACAAGAAAAATATCCAAGTTAGAGAAGCAAATGTATTTGAAACACAATGTAACAGGCTGCCTGCATTCTTAATTTGTGAAAGCACCGAACTACTTTACAGAGAAGAAATAACCTAAGTAAGCCTCAGATAATTGGTCAACACACACAAACTATTCATAAAACCCAAAAGGCAAGTGGCTAATTAACATTTGAGTTTATTCATAGTAATAATGAGTGGGTAAATAAAATATATCATTTTCAGTAGTTATCAAAGATTCTGTACAGGATATTAATGCCTTGTCAGTGTGAATCCATACTAAAAGACAAGATTATTTATTTATTGGAAACTGTTTCTATGATCCAGAGCCTAACATATCCATATGGACCCAGAAATCCTATTTCTGGATATATTTCCTATACGCCTAGGAGCAAACACACATTTGTGGAAAACATTTTTACTGCTTGTATAATGAAAATCATCTACTAGCAGAGTGTGTGAAAAATCAGGTTGCTGTATGAGAGTGAGCTCTTATCTGGTTTTTAAAATTTCTCCCCCCCTGAGCAATATGTCTGTTTTGTGCCATCACTATGACGTTTTTCACTATTCTATCCTTGCAGTATAACTTAAATGCAGACTGGTGATACCTTTAGCAATGGATTTATTTGTAGTCATTTTTTGCCTACCCTGGATCTTCTGTGTTTCCATATGAATGTTAAGATTTTATTTCAATTTCTATGAAGAATTGTACTGGGATTATGATGGATATTACATTACATTTCCTCTAGTATCCTTTGGTAGAGTGGCAGTTTTCATGATATTAGTCCTGCAATCAATTAGCATTAGTACGTCTTTCCATCTCCTTGTGTTTCTTTCTTCAATGTCCTGAAGTTTTTATTACACAACTCTTTCAGTTGCTTGGTTAAATTTACTACACAGTATTTTTAAGGCTATTGTTTCTCTGATGTCTTTGTATGTTTGTCATTTGTATATAGAAAGATTAATGATTGATTTCTGTATTTTAATCTTGCAGCAATGCTTTGATAAATGTATTTATCAATTATAGAAATTTTCTGGTGGAGGATTTAAGAGTCTTTTACATGTGTAATAATATCATCTACAAATAAGGATATTTTACCTTATTCTTTTCCCATTTGTATTCTCTTTATGATTTTCTCCTGTCTTATTGCTCTAGCTAAGACATTAAGCACTATATGGAACAACAGAGGGGAATCTGCATATCCTTGTTTTATGCCTGACTTTAGTGAAAATGTTTTTAAGATTTTCTCCACTTAGCATGATATTGGCTGTGGGATTGTTGTATGTCACCTAGGTTCTCCAGGGCTTTTGTCACGAAGAGATGATAGAATTTGTCAAAGTCCTTTTCTGCCTGTAATGAAATGATCATATGGTTTCTGTCTTATAATTTATTTATATTGTGATTACATTTATTGACTTGCATATGTTGAAGCTGAGTTGATCATGGTGGATGATATTTTTTATGTATTTTTGAATGTTGTTTGCACATACCCAAGAGTTAACTGGGAATGAGTAAACAATTACAAAACAGTTAATAAAAAGATATCTAAGAATATACCACAAAATAACAAAATGACAGAAATTAGTACACACAGTTCAAGACTAACTCTTAATAAAAGTGATCTCAGTTCCCCAATAAATTGACAATACTATCATATTAGATTATAAAATGGGATCTATCTTGTTCCTGCCTACAAGAAACATGCCTCGTTATTAACAATGTGATCCTTAGGATAAAAGGATGGAAAAACTATTTCAAGCAAATGTAAATAAAAACAAGCAGTTATCTATTCTAATATCTAACAAAATAAACATCAAACCAAAACTAGTTGAAAGAGATAAGGAGACTCACTTAATACTCATTATAACAACATTCCAATCAAATTACAATTATAATACATAAAATATATACCAAACACAGATCACCCAATTTCCAAAAAAGAAATGCTAAAATCTAAAACACAGTTTAACTGCAACACATTGAAACATGGGTGATTTCAGTAAACCACTCACAGAAATTGATAGGTCATCTGGACAAAAATTAAATAGAAACATTGGAGTTAAATGGTATCATAAATCAAATGAACTTAATAGGCATCTACAGAAACATCCATCTAAACACTGAAGAATGCACATTCTTCTCAGCAGGCCATGCAAATTCTTCTAAAATCAGCAATATTTGGACACAAAGAAACAAATATAGTTAATAGAGAAGATTATAGTAAAGTTGAAATCACATGGTGCATTCTATATAACCACAATAAATTAGAACTAGATATGAACAGCAAAAGAAACTACAGAGACTAAAAAGTTATAAGGACAAAATAACACATTACTGAATGACAATTAGGTTAACAAGGAAATCTAAAGGAAAATTTGAAATTTCACTGAATTGAATGAAAATGAAAATACAACATGCCTAAATCTACAGAACCTGATTAAGACAGTTCTAAGAGGAAACTTTATAACTCTGGTGCATGCATCAAAATATATGAGTGATCTCAGATTAATAACTTAATGATGCAACCTAAAGCCTTGGAAAAATAAGACCAAACAATGTGCCAAAACAGTAGATGAGAATAGATCATCAAAATCAGGGCTGAAATTAATGAAATAGAAACAAAAACATACAAAGAAGCAAGGAAATGAAGAACTGGGTCTTTGAAAAGATTAAGAAGATTGATGAACTTTTAGCTAATTAAACCAAAAGAAATTAAGAGAAGATACAAATTAATAAAATTAAAAAAAATAAAATTAGAGAGGAAAGGGGGAGATTACAAGACACTGAAAAAAATTTGGAGAATCATAAATACATACTTGTAAAACTTTCTATTCCACTAAAATGGAAACCATGCAAAAATGGATGAATTTCTTGATACACATGATCTATGAAAGTTAAATCAAGATGAAGCAACTAAATTAAACAGACTCATAATGACCAACAAAATAGGAGCAAAAAAATTAAATCTCACAACTAAGAAAAGTTCAGTACAGATTTCTCAGACCTTCAAACAACTACCACCATACTCCTCAAATTAGTCAATAGAATACCAAAGGAAAGAACACTTCATAATTATTTTTACAAATCCAGTATTACCATGAAACCCAAATCAAAGACCCAACAAGAGAACAGTATTAAAGGCCAGTGTTCCTGATGAATGTGGATGCCAAAAATTTTCAATAAAACACTAGAAATTATTTTCTTTGTAAAATATTGACAAAATAGCCCACAAAGCAATATTAAAATATAAACAATTTAATAATACTTTAACTTGTTATAATGTGTAAATTTTGTAATTTGTTTTCAAAACATTTAATTTCCTCAGTTCTTTATAGAAGTAACTACTTCAAATTATTATTTTACTTGAAACCATTACTTATATTAAATTATACAGAGGTTAAAGTGGAAAATAATAAATTGAAATAGTTCTGTGGTCAGCTTTGTAATTACTTAACACATTTAATTTCTTTGTTTCCATTTAATCAAATTGAGAATTACCAATAGCAAGAAAACTTACATTTACTTGAGGGAAAACACTTTCTCGTGAGGATTTCAGCATATGTCTACACAGGAACTAATAATCAGGATATCTTTGGCATCATATTAATACATTGTTTTGGGGTAGCATGCAGATTGATGTTGCTAAGGAAACCAAATATATGTGCTTCCTTTTCCCTCTGTAAAGTCACAAGTGGTTTCAGAGAAGTGCAGGTGTGTCAATCAATATTTTTGACCAAGGTTAAAAAGAAAAGTTCATCATTGGATTTCACAGAGCACCCAGTGACCAAACCAATACAACTGAGGCTTCTTTACTAGGTCAGCATGAACCACACTCTCACTACTGGGTTTTGTGACTGCTCCCTTCCTGAATGCTTTGTTAACATTGATTTGTGAACAACAAGCCATTGTAGCAACACTATCAAAGAAAGTATGGACCTCAGATTGCCTGCCAATTTCAAGCTATTAACAAATTGCTACTAAAGAAGGAGACTGGGCATATGGTAAACTTACAAGTCAGCAAGCTCAGGCTAAGTGTGGCTGGCATAGTGCATATAAACAGAAGAATAAAATGTTCACAAGGTCAGAGATTTCCTTTTGGAGCACGTTGTCTCAACCTTGACTTTGGCTTAGCTTTCCTCTCTGTCCAGTCTCTTTTCTTTCTTGCATAGAGGTTTACATGCAAGAGGAAATATTGATAGAAAGTAAATCTAGAATTGCAAAATGGTTCATTTTTGAGTATATTGTAAATGCTGGTAGAGTTAACATTATAAGTAAGTGTTGCATTGTTGTGAGATAATTTTTTTGTATGCTGTGAAGATGTGTCTGTTTTACCTCATCTGTGTAAGGCACCTTTTGATTGGTTTAATAAACAGCTAAACAGCCAGTAGCTAGGCAGGAGAGGATTGGCAGGACTTCCAGGGTGTGAGAAGAGCTTGGGGGTGGGGGTGAGGGTGAGGGGGTAGAAACTGAGAGGCAGGGGATTCACCAGCTAGACATGGAGGAAATCAGATATGCAGTATGGAAGAGATGTAATGAGCCATGTGATGGATTAATATAAATGTTTTAATTTAAGTTTTATGAGCTAGTTGGGAACAAGCCTAAGCTAAGGTCAAGTTTTCATACTTAATAATGTCTCCAAGTTCTTATTCGGGAGCTGGTGGTCCAAAAAAAGACCTGCTACATTGTATATTATGATTTTGAAAGAATACTTTCAGCTGCTCTGTACCTAAAAATGAAATTGGACTCTTTAAAATCAATTTGGTTGTTTGGGGTTGAAGACATCTATGATTTATAATACTAAAAACAACTCTAAATTGCCTAAGAAAAAGAAAAGACATTTATCTGTTGATTTTGCTTTTAATAAAAAATTTCGGTTTTCTTAATTAAAGCAAAAGGATTTTTTGAATTTTTTTCTAAGTGTTTAAAACACAAGGTGCTGTATATTGTCACTCTGATGCTAACTATCTAAATACAGCCAAGATCCAAGGCTTTAATGATCCTTGAAAAATGTATTATTTTTGTATGTTGGGAGTCACAAACATATTTATTTCTGTTTTCACTTTCCTTTCAGAAAGCAATTTAAAAAGCAGAATCAACACAGTATAAATATTTGCCTCCACATCAATTTCAAAAATAAAGGGAGTAGTTTAACGGCATGTGAAAAACAGCATCAGTTTTTCAAAGATATTATCAACGTGGAAGCTTTTAGTACCTTCCCTTACCAACGAATAAATAAATAAATAATCACAAAAGCAATACAAGAAAAAACTAGACTCAATGTTTTTGTTCCCTTTTAATAAAAAAACATTCTTCTACATTAAACCAACCATTTCAAAGGGCTATAAAATTGAGAAGGTAGGCACCATTTTAGGGCTAAGCAAGAGCATTATGGGGTAATAACTTCACTAAACTTGGTGATTGTAAAACTACCCCCTCCCCCAAGACACAGAACTAAAAACTTCTTAACAGTGGTTCTTCTGGGTTCTTTATTCTTTTCCACTTGATAAACTTATGGCTTGCAACCCAGGCTGCTATAAATCAGAGAGTGATACTATGCACTGACTGCTGAAAATGTCGCCTGTCAGAAGTAGGAATTTTCAGATAACGAGTTACATAGATTCCAGACATTAATCAGAATAATCAAATACACATGCGATCCCATTCTATTCAAGAACTGCATATGCGCACCACTGCAGTGGTCATCTACCAAATGCCTGTAAAAGGTGGGAGAAGAGTAATATTATCTGTCCAGAAATAACAACAAAGCTTGTAAAAATTCTCTTTCTCAACAGCTGATGTAAATCATTTTATAGATCACAAGGTAAATTGTGATTTGAAATATTAATTGAAAAAAATCTTGAAGATGAGTTTTTAATAGGGAAAATACTTTTAATAACTTCACATATAGAGAAATATTAGGGACCTACAAAGCAGTTTTTAAAAAGTATAGAAAGAACCAGATGGCAGTGGCCCACGCCTTTAATCCCAGCACTTGGGAGGCAGAGTCAGGCAGATCTCTGTGAGTTCAAGGCCAGCCTGGTCTACAGAGTGAGATCCAGGACAGGCACCAAAACCACACAGAGAAACCCTGTCTGAACAAACAAAAAACAAAAAACAAACAAAACAAAACAAAACAAGTATAGAAAGAGTGCTAAAGAGCATCCCCTGGAGGAATATTTTTACTGCTTTAAATTTTATGAAGTCTTGTCATTTTTCTCTTTTTATAAAGATTGTATGCTGAATCAGGAGGATTGTCATGAGCAAGCAGTTCCAGGCCAGACTAAACAGTAAACTTTGTTTCAAAAACAGAAACAATCAAATAATTGTGGTTTTTATGACAGATAGGTAAGAACATCCCTCCTTGTCCTAGACTCTAGATATCTTTCTTCTAAAGCTTTCTCTCTCTCTCTCTCTCTCTCTCTCTCTCTCTCTCTCTCTCTCTCTCTGGTATTGTATTTCAGATTTAAACCAAGATCATTCCGAGTTAATTTTTGAGTAAGGTATGAGCTAAGGCCTTTTTCTTTTTTTCTGGAGGCATGCAATTTTTCTTGCTCTGTGTCTTCAACAGGCTTTCCTTTCATTACTGAATTGCTTTTGTACCTTTGCCAAAAATCAGCTGAAGATTTGTATGGGCCTATTCTTGTGTCTTCTATTCTGTTCTATTGATCCATGTGTCCACGTCTCCAGCAATTTCACACACTCTTGACTGTTGTGTCGTTATAGTGAGTAAGCCTGTAATTCCCAGAGAATTATTCTTCTTTGCCAGTATTGC
The DNA here is from genome assembly GCA_902168425.1 of Peromyscus attwateri. Taxonomy (NCBI): domain Eukaryota; kingdom Metazoa; phylum Chordata; class Mammalia; order Rodentia; family Cricetidae; genus Peromyscus; species Peromyscus attwateri. The sequence continues at coordinate 57,834 of CABHPP010145361.1, forward strand.
TTTTTAACTATCCTCAGGCCTTAGATTTCAGTATAAGTTTCAAAATAGGCTAGTCTAGATCACAGAAAACTGTGGAGGTTTCATAAGGACTTGCATCTAATCTACAGTAAATTGTGGGTGAATAATGACATTTAATATGTTGCCTTCCAATCCACAAATAAACCTGTCTCATCTATTTAAGACACTAGTTTTTTCCTAATAACGATGACACTTTTTGTTAGCATAAAGATCCATGTGCCTCAGCCATATTTGTCACCTGCTAGAAAGTCATTCTTTAATTTCTCTATAAATCTTTCTCACATCCCCAACTATGTATTCTTTAATAATAACATTTATTCATATTTTCATAAATATAAACTTCTACAAATGTCTAATATAGTTCCTCTTTGTGCTGATGAATCGGTGTTACATGATGTGTTGCTCTGAAAATTGGCTAAGATTATATATAAGAAATGTTTCTAGCTTAATTTTTCAATAGCTGGATTAATATTAGAAGCTTTCTTCAAACATGGCATTTTAATAGTAAACTGATATTAGGAAAAATTACCATGATTTTAAAAAACTAAAACACAAATTACAGATGATACTTAAAATGAGTTAATTTCATATGTATGGTATTTACTTATTCAAATCAATTAAATTAATAAAGTGGCATAGTCTAAAGATTGTTTCTGAATATTAACAATGTTGTATAAACCTCTACAAATATGTAAATGCTCATGCCTCTGCTTAGTGCTTGTATTATATTCACTATCCATATTCTTTTATTTTCTGCTTTAAGTCTCAGTATGTAGACACAGCATTCCAAGCTTCCTGTTTGTTATAGTGAACAGTCCTCTTTCCTTTGGTTACAATAACAGACCTCTCTCCTATCTTACAAGCCAGAAATATTCAACTTGTCCTTCTCTTTAGACTCTGTTTTTCTTTCTAAACCCGATTCCTCCTCCTTTGCCTTGTAATATTTCCAAACTGCTCTTCTCTTTCCAAAAGCACTGTGTGAAAAAATAACTCATCTCACTGATCTCATGAAATTACCCCACCCCCCTGCCACAATCACATCTAATTCAGATATTAGTCATTTCCCAAATTATATTTCACTTTTCTATGATAACATGATATTGTGACCTTTAGTAATTCAATTATGACTATCCTTCATTCATTGATGATGTTCTATTGTGGATTCTGGGGTTCACCCAATGAAGTATGTAACTGTATCTCTGGCCTTCAGAAATTACCATAGTATTATGTATATTGTATGTACATATATACTATTTGGCAGGGAGAAATGAAATCATATTTAAAGACAAGATGAGAACAGAACAAGTAGTGTAGTACCTGTTGTGCTTGGTACAGCTGCTCCTGGCCAAGAGGCTGCTGGAAGCCAACAATTAGCTCACCATCCACTTGCCAAACCATCTGCTTTAGCTGCATCTGCCACAGAGGGAGGGAGGGATTGTTTTTTGGTTCTCACAGAGTTGTAATAAGAACAAGTGATTGTCCTGTGTGGTCACTAAGAAATGCCTACTCTAAGTTTCCATCCATCTCTAAAGCTCTAAAGTTCTGAGGAGAAAGACAGCTCTGAAGACCAACGTGTTAACAAAGCTTACATGTGGTGTAGAACATGAACTGAGCCCTAAGAATGGATGTGTTAGTTCAGATTATTGGCTAGAAAAAATGTCAAGAAAGTAACTACAAGACTTAAATACTCTTTTTTTCCAGCCTATGCTCTCAACTGCTGAGTCGTCTCTCCAGTCTTTTAACTTGGATACATATACATATATGTATCTATGTATCTATATATATGTATCTCTCTATATATGCATTTTATGCAATATTTTGATCTTGCTTTCCCTCTCCCCAACTCTTCACATATCCTCCCCCACCTCCTTATTCTCTAAATGTTATGGTCTCTCTGTTATTCTCTCTTTCTTTCAAAAATAAATGCCTGCAAATTCAAAACAAACAAGCAAAAGCTCAGTAAAAAATACCCAAACAAAGCAAAATGAAATGAAATGAAAAGTACACACACACACACACACACACACACACACACACACACACACACACACACAGAGAGAGAGAGAGAGAGAGAGAGAGAGAGAGAGAGAGAGAGAGAGAGAGAGAGAGAGAGAATTCTGGACTTTATTTTGTGTTGGACACCTACTCCTGGGTAGTGGCCTGCGGTGGAGTGTGATAATGCACCCAAAGAAGTGGAGAATCTGAACATCTATATTCACACAGCTGTTTTCTTATTTTCTCAATAACTAAGTCCCCACTGCTTCTTGTTTTGGGGTATATACTCAAAACAGTGTTGCCATCAAGGGAGCATCTTGAACAACATGAGTCCCTTCAAGATGTCAGAACAGGAGTTTTAGGCTTCACTACCCTCCACAGAAAGTTCCATTAGTAACTATCCACAGACAGAACCACCCTGTGAAACCTCCATGAAGTCAGAGCCACTTACATGGCAAACAGAACAGAATACAAACTTCATAAAGGGAGTGAGACAAACTCTCTTGTTTTAACCATGCTCTCCTTCTCAGATGGGCACAACCCTATACAGAAAGTTCCAAGGGCACAAGAGTTTCTACTGACTAAGAGTCCTAATCGATAGGCAATTTACCTCACATTCCAGATACTTCACAGGAAGCCCATTTCTGTCTCATTTCAAGAGAAATACAGGGGATGCTAGACTACCCCAGTGTCAGACAGAAACCAAGGAAATATGTCAGAGCCTTCAATGAAAAGCACACAGGTCTTGGGACAGATCAGCCTACCTTACAGTAGTATCTGAACAGAGGTGGAACCTAATAACATAGCCTACCCACGGATCTGACTGAGCCACTCCTAAGAGATTTTATCCGGGATCCCTAGGTAACTGCCTTCCAAGAACAGCCTCTAATGGTACCCCACAGTTTCATCCAGAGAGGAATATGGTTACCATTGCAAATTTGACAAAGATCACAGGCTAATTCAGCTGTACCTGGGACTTTAGCAATGGTCAGATCAGACTCAAACTGTAGTTAAAGGCCCTCCATAAACAGATTCAAATATACTGTGTATTTCTACAGAGCATAGAAGTGACACTAATCTATTGCAAGTGATGACTCCATCTGACCTCAGGGACTCTTCTCTAACCCTATTCAATTGTTAAAGTCAACAGTGGTGCCATCTGGTCAGAGAGTGTGTCCTGGGGCTCGGCAGATGAGTTAATTGCCATGTTGCCAGCAGCTCAGCTTGACTGCATAGTTAGTTCATCCAGTGTTCTTACCATATAACACCACTTAGCCTTCTGTCCCACCAAAACTAAGGAAAACCATTTATATTATTTGAAACATAAATAAGAGATTAGAGTACAATTATAACTCCTAAAGTATGAATTCTCAGACACTGCCTTTTTGGTATCTTTCCTATTAGCCCTTTTCTTCTGTGTTCATGTACGTGTTTAGTGGAAGTCATATTCTTTATACTATTTATTATTTTATTGATACTGTTAATTTGTAGATAAGAAATAATATCAAGTAGAGTGACTTAGGGAAGATGATGAATTTACTTTGTTGGCATTAAATTTGAGCTTCCCAAATTGCATCAGAGTTGAGATATTCAGTAGAACATGTATTTTCTCAAGCAGCTCTCAATAACACAGGAAAAAAAAACAGTGAAATCAATTGAAGGCTGGTGTTCTCTCATGCAAGAAGTATAGAGTGAAAGTATTAAAATATTTTTTTAACAACTGTGCATTTCTGGTTACTATACTCAGGAAGAAATAATAAAACCAGGTAAGTTAATAAAGATAAAGGAGATAAATACAGTAAGTTGGCTTCTGTCTGGAAAGAAATGATGATGAACAATAACTATGATAGGAGTCTGTATGAAGTAGACAGAAATTGAATGAGTGGGCATTAGGGAACAGCCAGCAAACTAGAAATAAAACATTGAGACTTATAATGGTGAAAAAGGGAGTTTAGGTTAACAGATCCAACAGAAAGCACTGTGATTTATCATGTCCCCCACAGAGAACTCACTGGGAAGGCAAAGCCCCTGCTCTCAAGTAAGCCCAGAAGCCAGTGAAGGCATAAGCCAAGTAAATCATCAACTGTAGCTCAAAGCGAAAACCCAGAGCCCTGGCTGAGGCACACAATTATGAGAGCCTTGAGCAAGGCACAAAATGAGACATCAGAGCCAGTGGGGAAATCAGGATGGATTTCACAGAGGGAGGGTAAAGTAAGCTTTGAAGGATCAATTGCACTCAGCTATGTGTAGAGCAAAAGAGAGAAAACTAAATGGGAAAGCCTTAGAAATGGCTGCAGCATGCTCAGGAAGCAGCAGGCAAAGTCGGAGAAAAAAAAAAAAAGGAAAAAGAAGAAGGGATAGTTAATAGAAAAACCTTTTAGCTGCCCTTTGACGCACAAGACTCTAACCCCAGCTACTGTGAAGGCTGGGGCAGGATATTCATGAGTTCAAGATCCAACCGGGATGAGCAGTGAATTTAAGGCAGGCCTGAGCAACTTAGTGTGGTCTCATTTAAAAGAAAACAAAACAAAACGAAACAAAACTGGCAAGTGGTGCTCGGATTGTAGCTTAGTGATAGAGAGGTATAAACATGAAGCCCTATGTCCCTATGTTTGATACTCAGTAAGTGCCAGGTGGGGAAGTTTTTTTGAAATGTTTGAATCAGTGCATCAATCTTTGTAAGATGAATCATAAAAGACCTTATTAATAATAAAAAACCCAGAGCCAGATATCGTGGTAAATTCTGAAAGATCAGAGAGACAGAACAAGCCACAGCCAACCTCACCTCGCCAACTCCTCAGCTGATCTTGTTTCCTCAGACTGAAAGCCTCTGAGTTCTCACCCAGATGGATCTTAGCTGAACTGCTTAAAAGCCTCTAGTTTCTGATCCTCATGCCTTATATACCTTTCTGCTTCCTTCCATCACTTCCTGGGAATAAAGGCGTGTGTCCTTCCTAAGTGAAAACATAAGATTTCAAGTGCTGGGATTAAAAGTGTGTGTCACCTTGCCTGGCTCTGTTCCCAGTGTGGCCTTGAATTCACAGAGAGCCAGATGGATCTCTGCCTCCCAAGTAATAAGGATTAAAGGTATGTGTACCACCACTGTCTGGCCTCTATATCTAATCTAGCGGCTGGCTCTGTCCTCTAATCCCAGATAAGTTCATTAGAGTACAAAATATATCACCACAAATCTTTAAGCACATTAACATTTATTCTATATTCAAATAAATATATGTGTAAATTCTATAACATAAATATGTCATTATAGCATTTTCTACTCAAGCATAACTGACTAATTACAAAATAAGTATGAGCATATTGCTCATCTCTTTTAGCAACCATCCTAAGGACTAATAGCATTTTATACTTTAGAGTTTTCACAAATATAAATACATTTTCAGGACAGGAGCAATTTGAGAAGCCACAGTGTTCCTTAGCTCATTGCTGGAAATGGTAATTAACACATCAGTAAATTACCTGTAGAATTTTATTTTCTTGGATGGGAAAATAAGATCATCTCAGTCAGGGTAAGAGGCCAAGGTAAGGTAATGATTTGCAGAAGAAATGAAGCCTCATGCTATTCCCAGCAAGGGTGAGAATGTATGCCAATGACATCATCATTCCTGCCACTCATTGTTCTGAGGCAGGCAAGTCATACTCCCAGAGTATTCTAAAGACATCCCCAGGATAGCATGAGAACCTGAATTTGTCCCACCCCATTCCTGATCTCTGGGATAAGAAGACAGCAAGATTTTTGGAAAGGGACAGGAGAGTGATGAAGATTGAGTTTCATCCATACAGGCAGAGCACTGGACCACTGAGATGTGCCCTAGGCCCACGAACTTTTCCATCAGGTCCCTTTGCTTGACTCAGTGTCTTAAAATACCCCAAATCCAAGCTTTTTTCAAATACATCCATGGTAAATCTCTATAGTGTCCTAAGTTAGCTTTGCTAAAAAAATTACAAGAAGAAAACCAATTAAAGGAATGATAAAAATGATCAATGTTGTTATGTACTTGCTAACTGCAGTGTATTGATGCATAATTTTAAATGCCAAAGTAGTTTAATTGATTTTTGCATTTATTATTTATCCATTATTTATATACTCTTTTTTTTGGCTTGTGTGTTGTTCGTGTGTGTGTGTGTGTGTGTGTGTGTGTGTGTGTGTGTGTGTGTCTATGCATACACATATTGGGAGTCAGAAGACAACTTATAGGAGTCTGTTTCCTCCTTCTGCCATGCGGTTCTAGGGGATTGAACTCAGATAGCCAGGCTTAGTGGAAAGTGTCCTTTCACTTTTGAGCCATTTTTATGGCCCTCAAAGTAATTTTTATTGGTAAAGGGATAATTAACACAAAGGGTGTTTGAAAAAAGCTATATACCATGTAGGAACCTGCTTTTTATGAGTTATACACACACACACACACACACACACACACACACACACACACATACACACACACACACACACACACACACACACACACACACAACAACGTGAGAGTGTGACTCATGACTCTGTCAAAGAGAAATAAAATGAACAGTGAATAAATTCTGATACCAAACTTGTACCTCTTTATTTATATTAATACCAATGTCTTTAGAATATGAAATTTTAACACAATTCTGAGTGATCACTCTTTGAAGTAATTTGGGTATAACTGTCGCTTGTCTTCAGATATTATCTATCAATCAGAAAAGACAAAACAGGGGGGATTATTCTACATACAAACTAACAAATGGAAAGTTACTAAAATAAACATAAAATGTGCATGATGATAAATGTCTTCAAGGATAAAGTTACAAATAAATTTAATACCATTAAATTTCTATTTTTAGGATATCCAAATAAGATATTTTCCTCCTCTCCACTAGAAACCATCATCCAGTGACAACACAAATCAGAAGTAACTATAACCATAAGAAGGAATAAATACAGTGAACAAATAGTCTTCATATCCTTAACAGGTTTCCAAAGTTATATCAGGAATCCTGAATGAAAAGAGAGACAAATGGGCATGATTTCTGTCCTTGTAGAGTTTACACTCTGCTGAAAGATTTAAGTATAAAGGTGAGGTAGGTCTACTAACATATCTTTGAATAATAAATAAAGTTTAGTATTTTGCCAAATTATACAATTTAGAGAAGAAACAGCATAATTATAACAGGAAGGAACTATTTAAAGTCACTTCTAACTTGGCTGTGACAAGGAGTCTAAACAAATATGATGATGTTGATTTGCAGATGGTTAAATTGCAGACTAGCACTTTTCCAATTATTGTCACGTCCTTCGTGTATGCACTAAATACCTTGCAAAGTCTAATTAAAATATGAACCGTGTCATTTGTAAACCCAAAACTGTGTTTTATGATGGCAATTTATTTTAAATAAATATCTGGCACTCATAAATCTCTCTGAGAGCACCATGTTATTTAAAAAAACAAAATGTAAACAATTATCAAATGTAATATTACTGTTTATTCTCAAACTGAACACAAGTAAATTATACTCGTTATTTAAAATTCATCATTTACAAAAATAGTCATCTCTTTAAAATAGTTTTTATGAGCCTACTCCATATACTTTTTCAATGAGTTACTATACATTCTAGTCCAGGTATTTGTTTCTGAAGAGTCTCTATCAGTGAACAGCCCAGTGGTAGAGTACTTGTCTAGTGTGTATGATAAACTGAGTACAAATCTCCATCGCTAGAAACAAAAAGGGAATCTCTTGCAATTAAAAAGAGAAAGGCACACACACAGTCCTTAATAAAAACGAGATAAGAGAATACATAAGTGATAAATGCACTTCAGAGTGGACACATTTTGCATCAACAAAACTAAGAACACTGGAACACCTTCAGAAGTCAGACAGGATTCCTTGGCACTTTTATAAACAGTCTGTGGTGCTCTAACAAAAGCAAAATAATCTCTCACTAGAGCAAAGAGGTCAGTGTAAGATGGCTGAGAAGGAGGACATTTCTGGGATAAGTCTGGCATGAAATACAGAGAATTGGGTATAAGTCCAGGTGGTAGACAGGACTACCACGTGAAGAGAGTAAGAGATCTTTCTTATGAAGGTGAGTAAGGAAGAAAGATGCATGGAAAAAAACAATAGTCTATATTCACACATAATTCTCCTGATACATGGCTACTCTGCAAGATACCCCTGTCCTCACTCCACTCTCATAAATAGTTGACCAACAGTGCTCATCATTATAAACAAGTAAGTAAGTCAAGATAGCCATTTTATGGTCTACAAAACTATTTCAACTGAAATGGTGAACCTGAGCAAAAAAACCATTTTCACTAGGAAAAAAATAATTGCTTATATGTTTGAAACATTATACTGCCACTAATTGATATTATTTGATAAAATAATTTTCCATAGAATTCCAGACCACGACAGAGCAAATACAAATTTTTGGAAATGACTTATAAGTGCCTAAGACATGGTCATGATATTTGTTTATTTGGTTTTTGGTTCTGTGGCTTTTTAAACTATTCTGTTGTTTGAGAAGAAATCACATCCTTCAAATTGAATCACAAATTCCAAAAATGTCAAGAACCAAACTTGATGATCAAATTTATCATAGGAGTTACATTATGCATGTTCTCTTGCTCTTTGCTGTTTGAGTTGGGCTGGGAGAGCATGCTCAGAAACCTCAACAGTAGATTGTCTTTATTTTGCCGCTGATGCAACTTCTGCTTTATGGTGAGCAGTGGCAATATTTGGTGTAGCTACAACCATAGCTTTTACATCCTTATGGTAAATTATAAATCTTGGCATCTGTGCCCTATATGGGTTATTTTTTATTCCTGTATTTCTACGCCTCTACTATATAAAACACCTTGCAATGTCTTCATTGAGGTGTCAGGCTTAGCATTGCCTATCTCCTCAGAACAGTCTATCACAACTGCTTTAAAAATTTTGTTTTCCCATTTATTTATTATTTATTTATTTATTTATTTATTTATTTATTTGTGTGTGTGTGTGTGTGTGTGTGTGTGTGTGTTGCTTGACTTGTCTGTCAAAGCTTTCATTAGGATCATTCTCCTATCATTTTTTTCCCCTCATTAGTACACAGAACATCTCCTTTATAGCATCAAAAGTACAGGGCTAACCACTGCTTTCCATTTTTGTGCTTGTCTTAACTAACCCAAGTTCTGTTAATATAAGAAACACATAAAGCTGAATTGTAGACGTATTAAAGAAAAAACACAAAGCCAAGGTGAAGAGAAAAACCCAAGAGGTCAGAGCTAAGAGCCTTACCCACTTACCACTGGCTAGCCTCTTTCGCCAAAGCCACCTCTCCTAGAGAGAAAGGGAGGTATTTCCTGTGCGTTCGTCTTTAAATAGAATTCTGTTCTGCCTTCTCATTGGTCGTAAACCCAACCACCTAACTGCCTCATCACTGCAGTTTGTACAGACCTCCAGTCACATAATGGAGCCTGTGTCTCCAATACTAGCTATATCCTTGAACACACAGAGATCTATCTAGCTCTGCCTGCCGAGTTCTGGGATTAAAGGTGTGCGCTACCACATCAGACTCTGGCTATGGCTTGCTAATAGCTCTGACCCCTAGGCAACTTTATTTATTAACATATAACATTTTGGTACAAAAGAAAATATCACCATATCTCCCCTTTTCTATTTTAATAAAAGAAAGAAAGAAAAATGCTTATAACTAACATAAGAAAAACTATATACAGAAGTACAATAACTATATACAATACATACAAGTAATAACTACCTAAACAATATCTAGTCTATTTATATGTAACAAATTCAGGGAATATAATTCTATTATCTATCCTATTGTATCTAATTCACTTTCTATCCTAATTAATCTTCAACTATAACTAAATAATCTTCAACTCCTTCAGAGACCCAAGAAGGAAATAACATTACCTAACAAAAATAAAAACAGGAAGTGCATGCAAGTAGCTTCCAAAAATTTGTGAGTTGACAGAAACAGCCAGCCTCCTGGACAGTCACCTGAGGTTTCTCCGCAGTGTTGGGGCATCATCTTCAGCCTATAGGCTTAGCATATCTGACAGACTCATTTGTGAAGTAGGATATACACAAGGTCAACAGTTCAACCTCACCTTGGGTGAGAGCAGTCCATGTACCAGAAACACCTGAATTCTACTAGTGTCATGTCATGATTCAGGATTTTAAATTCTGGAAATTGTTGATTTTTTTTTTTTAAATTCAGCTATCCATCCTTCTTGACCATGTATGTGTGGCTTCATCTCAGCATCCCGTTCTTCTCCACATCCCTCTATTAAATGTCAGTCTGCTATTGAGAGGCGTGAGCTTAGTTACTCTTCAAGAATAACTGTTTCAGCTGCTGTTCCATTGCACATCAGAAGCCATTGGCCCATTGCCTGTTCAGCTGCCTTAGAAGGAAAGGGCACTGTACCTTTTCCGGATTGCAAAGGCCACTTCAGGGATGGTGCCATCTTGTCCTGGCCTCAGAAGATGCCTTTTGATAAAGCCATAACCACATTTACTTTGGCAAGAATCGGTAGTCCTTTGTTTCATTTCTGTCTGTCCATTTTGTCCTGTTGTCAGCAGTTGATTCGAGGATACTTTGTTGTCCAGTGGCCAACTTTTGCCACAATGAAAGTTAACCCCATATGCAGTTTCTTCAATGCCCATATTCTCTCTGAAGTAGATTGGTATTGCCAGGAGCCGACATGTCTCATAGTCATAACAAAAAAGAAAAAT